>JAHRHZ010000289.1:4014521-4040554 GCA_024137785.1 Ginglymostoma cirratum | reverse complement strand
AGGCCCCAAGAAGACTTTCCACATTGGCAGATGTGCAGGTGAACCTCTGCCTGATGTGGAAAGTCTTCTTGGGGCCTGGGATTGGGGTGAGGGAGGTGGTGTGGGGGCAGGTGTAGCACTTCCTGCGGTTACAAGGAAAAGTGCCGGGTGTGGTGGGGCTGGAGGGGAGTGTGGAGCAGACAAGGGAGTCGTGGAGGGAGTGGTCCCTCCGGAAGGCAGATAAGGGTGGGGAGGGAAAAATGTCTTTGGTGGTGGGGTCTGATTGCAGATGGCGGAAGTGTCGGAGGATGATGCGTTGGATCCGGAGGTTGGTGGGGTGGTAGGTGAGGATGAGGGGGATTCTTTTTTGGTTATTGTTGCGGGGACGGGGCATGAGGGACGTGTTCCGGGAAATGCGGGAGACACGGTCGAGGGCGTTCTCGACCACTGTGGGGGGAGGGGGGGATGTTGCGGTCCTTGAAGAATGAGGACATCTGAGATGTGCGGGATTGGAATGTCTCATCCTGGGAGCAGATGCGGCGGAGGTGAAGGAATTGGGAATTGGGAATAGGGGATGGCATTTTTGCAGGAGGGTGGGTGGGAGGAGGTGTATTCCAGGTAGCTGTGGGAGTCAGTGGGCTTGAAATGAAGTTCAGTTGAGAACAATGAGTTTTGAACTGACTTACTGGAACATGGGGAACCAAATGACATTTGGAGAGACAAGTGGTGTTATTTAGTGCTGGCTGAGGACTCTCGTGATATGGATGTGCTGAAGTCTGAAGGCTACAGAAATCGAGCTGAGGTCATGGAGGTTGGGAACAGCAGCTCACCATCATGAATTAATAAATAGAGGTGGCACCAGACACTGTTGCAAAGCTAAATCAATTAGCCTTATTTATCGAGTCGACATCAGCTTTTGAAATCTTGGAGCTCACTACCCTAAAATGGCAGCTGGTGGCAACTGGGGACATGTCAATTGGATGGCATTTGGGATGCCTTGTGTTAGGTGGTGAATCCATGGAAAGGGGTAAACTATCAGCTCTTCCTACTGGTAATAGGAACTGCAGATGCTGGAGAATCTGAGATAACAAGGTGTAGAGCTGGATGAACACAGCAGGCCAAGCAGCATCAGAGGAGCAGGAAAGCTGATGTTTCAGGCCGAGACCTTTCTTCAGAAATGGGGAAGGGGGAGGGGGTTCTGAAATAAATAGGAAAAGAGGGGGAGGCGGATAGAAGATGAATAGAGGAGAAGATAGGCGGAGAGGAGATAGACAAGTCAAAGAGGCAGGGATGAAGCCAGTAAAGGTGAGTGTAGGTGGGGAGTCAGGGAGGAGATAGGTCAGTCCAGGAAGGATGTACAGGTCAAGGGGGCGGGATGAGATTAGTAGGTAGGTGATGGGGGTGGGGCTTGAGGTAGGAGGAGGGGATAGGTGAGAGGGAGGACAGTTTAGGGAGGCGGGAACGAGCTGGGCTGGTTTTGGGATGCAGTGGGGGGGGCGGGGGGAGATTTTGAAGCTTGTGAAGTCCAAATGGATACCTGCTACTACAACTGCACCCCTCTCATCCGCGGATTTTATGGTGAGGTTGCGTTTGGAGCGGAGGGAGCAGATGGCTGGACATTCTGTGGGGGAGAGGTTGGAGTGGGTGAGGCGATTGATGTCTCGACGGCAGTTGGAGATGAACAGGCCGTTGAGACATCAATTGCCTCAACCTCCCCACCCCTCTCACCCACTCCAACCACTCCGCCACAGAACGTGCAGCCATCCGCTCCAATCCCAACCTCACCATATAACCCGCAGACAACGGAGGTGCAGTTGTAGCATGGCAAACTGATCTCTACATCACCGAGGCCCGGCGTCAACTCTCCGACACCACCCCCTTGATCATGACCCCACCCCCGACCACCAAACCATCATCTCCCAAACCATCCACAACCTCATCACCTCAGCTGACCTCCCACCTTCAGCCTCCAACCTCATCGTTCCCCAACCCCGCACTGCCCGCTTCTATCTCCTTCCCAAAATCCACAAACCTGACTGCCCTGGTCGACCCGTTGTCTCCACCTGGTCCTGCCTCACCGAACTCGTCTCCACCTATCTCGACTCCATTTTCTCCACCTTGGTCCAGGAGCTCCCTACCTACGTCCGTGACACCACCCACGCCCTCCACCTCCTCCAGAGCTTCCAATTCCCCGGTCCCCAACACCTCATCTTTACCATGGACATCCAGTCCCTATACACCTGCATTCCCCATACAAATGGCCTAAAGGCCCTCCGCTTCTTCCTGTCCCGCAGGCCTGACCAGTCCCCCTCCACTGACACCCTCATCCGCTTAGCCGAACTCGTCCTCACCCTCAACAACTTCTCTTTCAATTCCTCCCACTTCCTACAGACAAAGGGGGTGGCCATGGGTACCCGCATGGGCCCAAGCCATGCCTGCCTCTTTGTAGGTTACGTGGAACAATCCCTCTTCCATACCTACACTGGCCCTAAACCTCACCTCCTCCTCCTCCGTTACATTGATGACTGTATCGGCGGCACCTCATGCTCCCACGAGGAGCTCGAACAGTTCATCCACTTCACCAACACCTTCCACCCCAACCATAAGTTCACCTGGATCATCTCTAATACCTCTCTCTCCTTCCTGGACCTGTCTCCATCTCTAGCAAGCACCTAGAAACCGATATCCATTTCAAGCCCACCGACTCCCACATCTACCTAGAATACACCTCCTCCCATCCACCTTCCTGCAAAAATGCCATCCCTTATTCCCAATTCCTTCGCCTCCGCCGCATCTGCTCCCAGGATGAGGCATTCCACTCCTGTACATCTCAGATGTCCTCCTTTTCCAAGGACCTCAACTTCCGCCCCTCAGTGGTCAAGAACACCCTCGACTGCGTCTCCCGCATTTCCTGCAACTCATCCCTCATACCCACTCCCCGCAATAACAACCACAGAACTCCCCTAGTCCTCATGTACCACCCCACCAACCTCCAGATCCAACGCATCATCCTCCGACACTTCCGCCATCTACAATCTGACCCCACCACCAAAGACATTTTTCCCTCCCCACCCTTCATCTGCTTTCTAGAGGGACCACTCTCTCCGTGACTCCCTTGTCTGCTCCACACTCCCCTCCAGCCCCACCACACCCGGCACATTTCCCTACAACCGCAGGAGGTGCCATACCTGCCCCTACACCTCCTCCCTCACCCCCATCCCAGGCCCCAAGATGACTTTCCACATCAAGCAGATGTTCACCTGCACATCTGCTAATGTGGTATACTGCATCCGCTGTTCCCATTGTGGCCTCCTCTACATTGGGGAAACCAATCGGAGGCTTGGGGACCGCTTTGCAGAATACCTACGCTCGGTTCCCAGTAAACAACTGCACCTCCCAGTCGCGAACCATTTCAACTCCCCCTCCCATTCCACAGACGACATGTCCATCCTGGGCCTCCTGCAGTGCCACAACGATGCTACCCGAAGGTTGCAGGAACAGCAACTCAAATTCCGCTTGGGAACCCTGCAGCCCAATGGTATCAATGTGGTCTTCACAAGCTTCAAAATCTCCCCTTCCCCTACCGCATCCCAAAACCAGCCCAGCTCGTCCCCACCTCCCTAACTTGTCCTTCCTCCCACCTCAAGCCCCACACCCATCTCCTACCTACTAACCTCATCCCGTCCCCCTGACCTATCTCCTCCCCACCTACACTCACCTTTACTGGCTCCATCCCCACCTCTTTGACCTGTCTGTCTCCTCTCCACCTATCTTCTCCTCTATCCATCTTCTATCCACCTCCCCCCTCTCTCCCAATTTATTTCAGAACACCCTTCCCCTCCCCTGTTTCTCGAGAAGGGTCTAGGCCCGAAACCCAGCCTTCCTGCTCCTCTGATGATGCTTGGCCTGCTGTGTTCATCCAGCTGTACACCTTGTTATCTCAGCTCTTTCTACTGTTGCTGACGTGTTCGATGTCCTGATTTTTTTCAGTTATTGCTTGAAAAAGAAAATGTAAATTTGTTCAAAAACACTCACTTCCCATGATAAAGGTACTTCCTTGTAGCAAATACTAAGCCCTGCCCCCACTCAGCAACAGTTCAGAACAGTGGTTTTGCTGACGAGAAGGCCATTTTCCCTTATTTGTGCTAACAGGTCACGCCAAACATCCTGTTTTGTCAGTATACACCAGCTGGCATACTGGCTGAAAGTGAAAATAATGTACTGCTGTCCAAAATCATGAACTGAAAGAAAATCACAATTTTTGCATGAAAATCAGGACTATTATCCAGTCAAGATAGCTAGTAAATGCAGCCCACTCTTCATAAACCTTTGCTCAGAGCCAATTAAATAAATACAGCATAAATGATTATAACGTCTTATAATCAAAGTTTAGATAACTGACATCTTGATATGTCACCTCAAATGGTTTGGTCTGCTGCCTGCAGACAAAGGCAGTTAAAGTCTCATTCCAGTAGAACATGCTCCTACCTGGTTTACGTCTAGTATGACAGTATAGCAAGTCTCAACATATATGTGGCTCAAAATCAAAGCTCAAACTGAATTTAGTGCGGACT
Organism: Ginglymostoma cirratum; assembly: GCA_024137785.1. NCBI lineage: Eukaryota > Metazoa > Chordata > Chondrichthyes > Orectolobiformes > Ginglymostomatidae > Ginglymostoma > Ginglymostoma cirratum. Next base: position 4,036,001 of record JAHRHZ010000289.1, on the reverse strand, counting down.
GTCTTAATAAAAGAAAGAGAGGGAGAAAAAGAATTAAAACGACAAAGTCTTTAAGCAGGCTGCCAGCTTCATCTGCCTAACTAGAATTTTTACAACGTAAAACATTGTCTGGAGCACCTGACAGCTCCAAGTAACCCAATTCTTTCATCACTCGAGGCATTCAGCAGATACAATGTTTCAAACATTCCTCAGCCTCCACCACAATCAACTCTAAGATGCTACTAAAATTATGGTATTTAATTTTGTTTGGAACAGGAATATTTGATATCAATGAGCACTTATGAGACCAAGTCTACAGATGTGCCACCAAGCTGTCTGGAAGTAACAGCCATCACTGTTCTAACTAGTATCTTAACCCAAATGAATAAAGCATTCAATTTATAAGTGAAATGTATTCATCAGTCACATAATTGCAGAGGGTGTGGCATATTTCATATTTCAAATCAAACGGAACACGTAATACAATACACTTGTAAATCAGTTAGTTTGGGATGCATGAGACTGGCATCTGTAGATTGGCTTCCTGCAATTGCATTGCTAAAAAGCAGTACCCTTTCCATAACAATGGAACCATTCAGACAGGGATCTGCAAATGTACCAGTGGGACAATAGCAATATAAACATCATTTGACTGCAGATAGTGCTTTTCTACAAATCAAACAAAGTGGCTGTATAAAAAGATTATGTAGGTAAGCCACCCACAGGGTGTTTACATCCTGCTAGAGTGGATAGTGGCCAGAATTAAGGTGTGGGTCATCAAAACATGAATTTGCTTCACTCAAATACAAGACTGCAATGACAGAGAAGCACAGCTATACTTGTTTAGAGAGCAACTTTCATCTGTTTGGCCATGACGAAGGGTTTTGTTAATAATGACAATTTTAGATTTCTTTACATTTGCAGCTTAGCCAATGGTATATTATCAACAGATGATGCAGAAAACTCATTTCAGTGCTGGAAGGCTCATACTTGAGAAACTGAACAAAAGACAAGAGCATCTTCAAATTGGTTCATCATTAGAGAATCCCAATTAAAAAAAACACTGTACTACAACCCAAGCACTGCAGGGAGCAGATAGTGATGGTAACTTGATCCTTCAGTTATTGACAGTAAGTGGAATCACAACAGACAGAAAGGATTCCAAGGCTGTGCCCTCAAGCATTAAACAGTTTTCCAGAAAAGCTACTGGCAAAGAAATAAAATTGAGTCAGTCCTTGGACATGAACACAAGAGTGTAGGTATGAGTACTGGAGTCTCCTACATAAGCAACAGCACTGCTGTCCAAGGTATCATACACCAAGTTTATAAATGCAATCCAGCTGGTAGTTGCTAGCTTATGGCATTCATGAATACAACACTAGTAGAGCAAAAAGCAGCTCATCTTTCAGCGGAAGGAAATTTGGCTTGTGGAAGATGAATTGTAACATAATTCAATTGTAATTTAACAGTGCAACATCACTGTAATACAGATTACAAGCAACGCAAGAAGTTGAACACAGTTTATAATATGTAGTACATGTTCACAGTTATACATGCAAATTGCAAGTATAAGCGGCCTGAAAACTCAAGGACTTGACTTGCACACAAATGAGCTCATCTTGTGCTGCATGACATGCGTTTAATGGCACCTGGTCTTTTTTTTTTAAAAAATCTTCACATATACATGCAAATAACATTAAAATAGAACTAAAATTACATCTGTAGAGAAACTGAACAGCTCTATCATTCAAAACTTGTATTAGATTCTGCTGTTGGGAGAATACAAGAGAAAGAATGCAAGTCATCCTCACAGATGGTAGCCTGAAACAGCTGCATGCTCACCCAGTGAGTGGCCCCTGCACAAATTGGCATTTATTTCCTCCTCAGGTTCTTAACTCATCAGGAAACAGCACAGCAAAAAGCAAGGTTTATAGTCTCACTTTTATTTACTACCATTACATGTATTATTTTACTCCCAAATCCCTTCTCCCTTGGAAAGAAATTATAACCTTTCACATCCCATCCCTCAGATACCATTTCCGAACAAAAACAGCAAAAGAAACTACAATTAATCTTTATTTTCAAAATTCATGTCAATACATAAATACATTTAAGAAAATGGAACTGGTGGGGAAATGAAAACAGAATACAGACTTCTATTCACAAATATCTTCCTCAAAAAGTATGAAGTCTTTCCAGGCCAGCTTTTAAAACCTTTTATAAATTTCATCCAAATGCATTAAAAGAAATCTTGCAGTAAGCAACCAAAAAGCTTACGTGCAGTTTATATCTTCCTCGAGCAAGATAACAGAGCACTCCTGATGCCTTTGAGGGGAAGTGTCACAGCATACCAAGATTACCAACAAAGCAGGTTGTGGGAGAAATCATGCATTTTCATACAACACAAGAGCAATCACTCAACAGTCACTGATCAATTTCAATCTGATTCTAGCTAAAAGGTAATGCATACCAAGAAAGCATTGATGGATATGTCCCACATAGTATTCCTGAATGCCTGCTGGAATTTTATTCTTCCAGGAGGTGAAGACTTAACAACATGTCACCAAGTCAGCATAAAGAAACTGCTTTCTTAAGCCAGGAGTGAGTGATAAGAAAATGTAAATAACAAGACTCCAACTTCAAATTTTGAAAAAGTTTTTGACAATTTAAAGTTTTCCATCAAGTTATTTATAATTAGCCTAAAAGAATGGAGCAGTTTTGGATGCTATGATAAACATTCTTAAAACTTGTGCAAAGATTGGTGATAATTCTCAGTGACTTCATGGTTAGGATATTGCCAAATATTGTAGGCAATATGGAAAATATCTTTTCAGTGACTACACATTTTCTTCACTTGTGGGATATGGGCATCGCTGGCTGGCCAGCATTTATTGCCTGTCCCTAGTTGCCCTTGAGAAGGTGGTGCTGAGCTGCCTTCTTAGAACTGCTGCAGTCCACCTGCTGTTGGTTCACCCACAATGCCCTCAGGAAAGGAATTCTAGGATTTTAACCCACAGAGTGAAGAAATATTTCTAACTTAGTATGGTGAGTGGCTTGGAGGAGAACTTGAAGCTCATGGTGTTCTCATGTATTTGTTGCTCTAGTCGTTCTAGATGAAAGTGGTCATGGGTTTGGAAGGTACTGTCTGAGAATCTTTGGTAAATTTCTGCAGTATCTTGTACTATCTACACACTGCTGCTACTCAGCACAAGTGGAGGAGAGAATTCTTCCATCAAGAGTTATCTTCCAGCTTGCCTTGCTACCTCTCTCCCTGCAAGTGTACTTTCATTTTCTATTCACTGTCCACTGCTCCCTTTCTCATCTGCGATTTTCTTAATTTCATCTGATAACTATACGTTGAGCAGTTTAGTCCCCAAGGTCTGGAATCTCCTCTCTAATTCTCTCCACTTGGCTCCAGCCCCTTAAAATCACTCCATAAAATGTAGCAAGATTTTAGGTCACCTATCTCAATATCCCTTCATGGAGTTGTGCATCAAATTTTGTCTGATAAAACTCCTGTGAATGGTCTTGGGACGTTTTGATGAATTAGAAAGTATTGTTAGAATGGAGAACATTTAAAGATTGTACAAAGCCAACTAAACAAACATTTCCCATGTAATGGTATAAATAATATTCCTTCATCAATTTGCCCTAAGTAAGGAAAGGTTGCATTCAACTTATACAGACATGGGAAATAGGTCACCATTTGACCAGCTGGCAACAGTTTTGGCCTTCCAGATTTGAGTAAAAGCAACATGTGGATTTATCTTGTGCCTTTAACACAGTAACTGACCCAAACCCCTTCACAGGAGCATTAATATCGTTCTCAAAAAGGGATCACAAAAGAAGAGAATTGGAAAGCACTGGTTGCTGCAGCTAAATTCATGGCACTAAGTTCAAACATTTAAAAATTCGGGATGCTCAACCGATCAGTATTAGGGGAATTTAGACATCACAAAGGTTTTAGGGCTGTCTTACATTAGTAATGTAGTGAGAGCTGGGGCCACAAGAAATTTAAAACAAGGTTGAGTCTTTTAAAATCAGAGCATCACCATGCTAGTGTCGAATGTAGATTAGCAAAGGGCAGATGTGTGAACAGGACTTGATGTGAGTTAGCTTACAGGAGTTTTGGGTGCCCACAAGGTTACAGAGGACAGACAATGGAATGATAGACAGAAAAACAATAAGAGTCAATTCTAGAGAAAACAACTGACTAGATGAAGGTGTCAGCAACAACTGAGCTAAGGCAGGCCTAATGGAAGAATGGAGTTATGGACATATAACATACATGGACATGGAGCGGCACGGTGGCTCAGTGCTTAGCACTGCTGCCTCACAGCATCAGGGACCTGGGTTCAATTCCACCCTTGGACAAAATGTCTGTATGGAGTTTGCACATTCTCCCCATATCTGTATGGGTTCTCTCTGGGTGCTCTGGTTTCCACCCACAGTCCAAAAGATGTGCAGGCCAGGTGGATTGGCCATGCTAAATTGCCCATAGTGTTCAGGGATGTGTAGATTAGGTGGGTCATAAGGGGATGGGCCTGGGTGGGATGCTTTGAGGGTCGGTGTGGACTTGTTGGGCCAAAGGGCCAGTTTCCACACTGTAGGGATTCTATGATCTATGATATGGAAGCAGGCACCATATAGTGATGGAGCAAATGTTTGTTTAGGGTTAGAAGCTCAGCTCAAAGGCACATAGGATGCAAATGCTCTGATTCAGTGTCAGAGTGACCAAAACAAGACTGTGTCATCAGAGTGACTCAAATCTCAGATATCCTATGCAGTCACTTCATCCACCAACATGATTTACACAAGATTGCTCGCAAAACTAGAAGTTCATTATTACTGCTACTAATTTCAAATCGTCACATTCTTTTGTTCACAGACATGGAATTAGATATGGGATTAAGTTGCCTTTATTTCCAAAGATTTACCGGTATCAACAAGGAAAACTTTGGTCTCAGACATGGTTTGCATAAACCGTAGTCAGTCAAAAGCATGAAATTAGTTTAGGAAAACACTTATGAGATCTTCAAGTATTCAGTTTGTGTAATGTAATTTTGTCTTGTAGTCTGTATATATTGCAAAATGTTTTATCAATTTGGAGAAGTCCAACGTGTTTGAAATTGCATTTCTTCTACTTTTAAACCTGCGCAGCTCATGAGGGTTGATTTGCAGTGGGATGTCCATGTTAAAAAAATTTTAAAAATCCAGCGTAAAGCACATACACACGCATGCATGCTTTAAAAATTGCAGACTTCAGAATATATCTGGTACAGGATTTGAGACCACTACATACAACTGTGGGAGAAAATAAATATTTTTCCCAACCATCAGGCAACCCAAGTGTTTTACTGCCATTGAAGTGCTGCAAATGTAGTCATGGCTGTGACAGAAATCAGGCAATTTATATACAAGCTACCGTTAGCAATGTGATAACAGCCAGCATTTTATTAAAAATATTGATTAGGGGATAAATCCTGGCTCCAACACTCAAGACGGTTGACACCACATAGGGGTAAAAAAAAGTCCTAGATTGGAGCACGTTCCACCAGCTTAAATATTTGCACTCTTCATTAATGATGCAACATCTCAGCAGCATGCAATATCAAAGAGACGCACTCCACCAACTTGTCTTCAACAGTTCCTTTCAAAAGAATCTCTCCCCCCTAGAATGGGCAAGGGCAACTGACACTAAAGGACCTTATCTTCTTATTAGTTACAAGTTAGGACGGAAATACTAGAATTTGTTATTTTTTTTTTAATAAAAAAGTTAAAATTCTTGAACTCCCTTTTAAACATGGCATCTACACCTCACAAACTGCAGCAGTTCCAGAAAGTATTCACCATCAACTTCTCAAGCACAACTAGGAATGGGCAATAAGTGCTGGCTAATGAATAAATTCTGGCTGGAGCAATTGGAAGTAGTGCTGTGGAGTGTCACGTGATAGGAAAGTATTGCTGAAACTGAAACGAAGAAACAAGATGTTGGAAAATCTGGTCTTAATGTCTAAGTATCTGCACATTATAATATCAAGGAAACAGAAGCAACAACTAGATATTAATGAGACTTGGATGCTGAAATGGATGTGTTGAGTAATGAGAAAGGAAAAATAAAAATCAGCACAGTGGATCAGCTAAGATTATGGAAACTTTTAGTCACTCCAGAGAGAGGAAGGGAGGAACGAAGAAAAAGGGAAAGTGGTGAGACGAGCAATGAAGATGGGACTACCAGGAAGGAGGAGAAAAGGAAGACCCAAGACCAGATAGAACATTTTTGTACTGAGAGTTACATCTACAATCCATTATAAAACCAACACTTGGGCAAAAAGGACGGGACAGCTTGAATTGTGAATAAACAACTTATACATAATTAAAACTGAACAAGTTCAGCTAGCTCAGAACCAATGTGCTGCAGTACAACTTTCAATGGATAAAAATTCAATTTACTCAAAGTGCAGCCACATTGCTGTAGAAAAATTCAGGAGGGAAAAGATGGAACAATTTGTTTCCGACAGTGCACATGCACCTTTCTGCAACCTTCATTAGAATATTATCAGGGACTGACAGCATGATCTCCACCTACAATAAATAATAACCAGAACATGCAGCTCAAGAAAACCAAATTAATTGTATTCCTTACCCATAACTTATTCTCATAAAAGAAAGCATCCAGCTGTTTAACAATGTAAACATGGTTGCATGAGGCCAGAATCTCAATTTCCACCATATAATCTTCAAGCTCTTCTTCACTCTTCACCTCAATAACCTTTGCAGCTGCTAACTCTCCAGTCTCTTTGTTTACAGCCTGTAAGAGATGTAAAACATATTTTCATCCGCAGCAACAATAAATGAAAGATGACAAATACAAAAATTGCGTAACACCAGTTCACATTGTTAAGTTGAACCTGTAAAAGATTCGAACATCTATAGAGTGACACTGCATGCCTGCAACTTTATTGCATACTTTCCAAAGCAGCCTTAGAAGCAATGGTATGTTTAAAAAAAACCTACACCAAAATTTGTTGTAGCTGGTGAATGAAGAACACCCACCTTGTGAAATTCTGCACTTGAAGTTGCTACAAGTTACAGTTCAAAACAGTGTGACACCATTTGGGTCTTGGATGAATAGTGCAGGCAAGGTGTGTGACCTGAACCAGACTGAAGAATCATTAATGAACAACACAACGCCTGAAATAGGAAGTACCAGACAGAGGAGCGAATGCAATGGCAAATCAGGTTCTGAAAAGCCCAACAGCAATATCAGGGGAAAGATAGATTGTATTGAGGAATAGATAGGAAAAAAAAAAGTTCTAAAAATCTGCAATTAAAAACCAAAGAAATTAGATTCCATAAGTGCAACAGCTAATTTTCAATGGCAGTGAGGTTGTTTGGATGTAACTACAACATAGTGTTCCATTTAAAAAAGCATCTTATGACTGAAAAGCATAAATCCTAATTTTGCAACAAAGCTAGTTCAGCATCAGGGACCCAGATTCAATTCCAGCCTTGGGCGAGTGTCTCTGTGGAGTTTGCAAATTCTCCATGTCTGTGTGGGTTTCCGCCAGGTGCTCCAGCTTCTTCCCAAAGGTGTGCTGGTTAATTGGATTGCCTATGTTAAATTGGCCTGTAGTGTCCACGAATGTGCAAACTAGGTGGATTAGCCATTGCAAATGCAGTGTAGGGAAGGATGCTCTTCAGAGGATCGGTGTGGACTTGAAGGGCCAAACTGCCTCTTTCTGCACTATAGGGATTCTTTGATTTTAACTAAACTCAAATGTTAGAAACTTCATGCTATTCAATGCATTTGAAAAGGAAGCCAAGCAGCAAGATGCCATTTTTGCAAAGCTGCTAGGGAAGCAAATCACATCCAACAAGCTTGCAGTTTCACATGAAACTGCTTGGCAGTCTGTGCTGAAGTTTGCTATCCAATTTGCAAAAACTTTGTCAAACGGTGATTCAGCCTCAGCTTTAGTATTTTACAAGTGGATCACAGTCCGAACTGGTATTTATCTCTAGCACCCTTTATAAATATGATACTAGAAACAAAATAGAGATAGACTGGAAAATGAGGGTGGCATCCCTTAAAGCAGATATGGTTAGGTGGAAGATTTAGTGCAAGCGCTTAAAGCCATGAATGACTTCAATAAAGTACAAAAAAAAAGTGTTTTGAGGCAGACATTGTTAGTTATGCCAGAGTTTGTTGCCCATCCCTAATCCCTAAAGGACAGTTGAGAGTCAACAACATTGGTTTGGAGTCACATGGAGGCCAGACCAGGTAAGGACAGCAGACTTGCTCTTAGGAGGACATTACTGAACTCGACTGGCCTCAACAACAATAGGCAGTAGCTGCATGATCGCCATTAGACTAGCTTTATTATTGTATTTAATTTTCACCAGCCATGTTGGAATTGAAACCCATGTCTCCAAAGCATTAACCTGGGGTTTTGGATTACCATTACACCATTTCCTCCCTTCAATAAATGTGAGGTTTAAGCTATAGGAAGAAACTGAATAGGCTGGGGCTATTTTCCCTAGAGCAATGGAGGCTGAGAAGTGACCTTAGAGGTTTATAAAATCATGAGGGGCATAGAAGGGGTAAATAAGACAAGGTCTTTTCCCCCAGGGTGGGCGAGTCCAAAACTAGAGATGGCATAAGTTTAAGGCGAGAGGGGAAGATTTAAAAGGGACCTAAGGGGTAACTTTTTCACGCAGAGGGTGGTGCACCTACGGAAGGAGCTGTGAGAGGAAGTGGTTGAGGCTAGTACAATTACAACATTTAAAAGGCATCCGGATGAGTACATGAGTCGGAAGGGTTTAGAGGGACATGGGCCAAATGCTGGCAAATGGGACTAGGTTTATCTAGGATATCTTGTCAGCATGGAAAAGTTGGACCGAAGGATCTGTTTCCATGCTATACAACTCTATGACTCTAGAACTCTTTTTCTCAATATCATTTGACTCATTGATTCCATGTTGTATGCAGGGCGATCGTGGAGGATGCAAGCAACATTGAGGTGGCATGAATTGTGGGTGAAGGCTGGAGGGGCTAGCAGCCTTTAACACAACTGGGACAAACTGCTGCAGAATGGAGATGGACCTTCTATCCAGCCTTCCCTGCTATGTGTCAGTCTCTGCAGTCACGTCCAAACTGCTTGTGGGGCCAGTAGGTCTAACTCAATCCTGCTTCCTCCTCACCACAGTGAGGATGTTCTGAGTCCAATTTCATAAAAACACATCTTTGAGTCAGTATTTTTCTCAGCTTGAGTTTCCAGCCACAAAATGCAAAAGTCTGGCTTATGGTTCAACAGGAGAACTAGAGGTAAGGTGTAGAAATATTTTTTTTTTTTTTTAAAAACGTAACCAGATCTGATCTGAAAGGCAATGCCAGGATAATGTATTAAATCAGATTCAATAACTTTCAAAGTGGAATGGATGACTATTTGAAAATTTTTTTAAAAAATTCTGAGCTATGATGAAACAACTGGAGGGGACATGCACAATTAATTAGGAGCTCAAGGCAAAAATGGGCCAAATGGCCTCCTTTTATGCAGTATTACAATTCCCTCAAAAGCAATGTGGAGTGCCATTGTCCTCAGTTACTTTAACAGTAAATTGTTCAATATTCTATGTCACTGCTTGTAGTGGGTGCTAACAGAGACTAATCTTTGTCTTTGCTTACCGTGCCCAGATGGACAGACTGCAATTTGTTTTAGCTAACCATAATGCAGAGAGTACAGTTCAAGCATAAAAGCCAGCAACCTCAGTTTGCAATCAACCCTGTAGACCTGTCCCAGCTGAAGAACATCCATTAGTCAGAAACTAAAGCCAAAAATTTCACCTAAAAGCAATTGTGTAAAGAGTTAACACAACAAAGACACTAATGTCCATTTACCATAATAATGCATTTAGCTTCCTTCCACAATGTTTCCGTAGGTCAGTGTCTGATCTCATTTGTCTCAACCCCACCCTTCCACCAGCTCTGAAGTACTGGCTATGATGATTCATTTTACAAATGAAACCAACGCTAACATTTCAAGGCAGTACTATAACAATACTGTTTTGTCAGAGGTGCAGCCTTTTATGAAATATTAAACCAAGGTGCTGTTTACCAACCATACCAAGTTCCTGTACTGTCTTGACTAACAGTCTTCTTTCAAATACCACGATGTTAACTGATCAATCACTACGGGTCTTTACTGTAAAATGACTAACATTTTTAGCATACATAACAAAGGCAGTAATTTGTTGCCTGTAAAAAGCTTTTGGATGTCTTGAGGATATAAAAGTTATAAAAACGCAAGCTCTTTACTAAGATAAGCTGCTGGTGAAGCTGCAATTATTAGAGGGTATTGAATCACAAGTTCAACAACCAAAGCTGCGAGCAGAAAAATTGAGTTCATGTGAATAAGCTCAGTTTTTTTTTGAACTCTTCACTTAAAGCATTATCTTATGACTGCAAAATTGAAGGCTTTACCATGTACACAAAACGGAAAACTTGCTTCTTTACAAGCCCTTTCTACCAGAATGATTTCCCAGCATTTTTGGAGATGTTCAAGTACTGGACTCCATTAAAGAACATGAAGGCAGACGCATAACATCAAATAGTCAGAAGATGTTGCTCATTTTAAATAAAGGAAAGTAACACTTTGAAGCTTTAGCATCCTTTGGGTGCAACAACTGGCAATTTAGAAGGTAAAGAACATCACCCCACTGGCAAATTTCACGTTTAATTCATGACAATCTAAATAGAATGATGATCAACAGATTCCATTTATAAACTGCTTTCAAAATAATAAAGCAACCAAAATCATTCACAGAAGTCAAGTAGAAGATTATCAGATGGCATATCCAAAAAATACTTTGTCTTCGAGAGAGACAGAGTGGGATGGGGGTTGGGGAGCAAGAGTGAAAGCAGTGCAGGGAGGATCTCCAAAAAGGGGGTGTAGAGTAGCTCATTAAAGGCATGGCCTATCAATTGTTAGAAAATTCTGGGGCCAAATACAGAAGGAGAGTGACTTGAAGATGAGTTGGGTGTGGTCATAATGCAAGGGATGGGTTGAGGAGAAATTGAGAAGGGGTGAGGTCATGAAGAGTTTTGAACAGAAGGCATTGGAGAATCAGGAGTCAATGTGGGTCACTAAAGACAGGGTGAAAACTCAGCCAGATTTGTTGTGCAAGGGATACAAAGTCAAAATGAAAATGGAGTGCCCCTTTCCTGCAATCTATAAACATAACTGCTAGAAAATGGAAAATTGAAAGAAATATGGATGCTGGAAATCATAAAAACAGAAATGCTTGAAAAACTCAGCAGATCTGGCAGTCTCTATGGAGAGAAATCGGAGTTAACGTTTCAGGTCCAATGACAAGGTCCAGCACTGACAGTAGCTAGGAAAAAGAAATGAGAATTAAATGAAAATTGGAAAATGGAACTCAGTTATATAACTGACAGATATTCTGTAGGCCAAGACAACTCATCCAAAAACAGGGTAAAAAAGGGTGTGAGGAGATGTGATCTAAATATTATGTTTTTAAAGACTACATTGGACCATCTATTTATATGTTGAACATTTGAATGATTGAATGATTTTATTGTCATGGGTACTTTACAGTGAGAAAAACAGTAAAATTCATTGAAAAGCTTTTCCACTGGTGCCATTTTGAATAGTTTTAAGAAAAAAATACAAGGATATAGCTTAAAGAGGATTCATTAGTCCTGAGCCAGCTCATCATCAACTTCTGCCCGCCATTTCTCCTCCACTGCCTCTCAGTCTACACCAAACCCAACCAACTTTGAAGACAAAGTTGGCGATCCTGAGGAGCCACCTTTCGCTGCTGGGCCTACCTCTTTTAAACTTTTAAACGAAGCACACTTTTTAAACAGAAAGCACTGGGTAGAGAATGTTGTACATGCAAAGAGCAGGGAGCACAGATTGGATATCCTCCAAACTGAGATTCTGGGAGGTTAAATGGCCCAATGAGATTATCGCAGTTTAAGTAATGAGATCTGCCTGAAAAGTAATGGCCCACTGCTCTCTTTCTTTGCAAACACTCTTGGTAGAGTGAGAGCTGTAAAGTCATCTTTACTATGTGGGGAAAGTCTCTGGAAAGGACTTTCTACTGCAGCATCTCCAGAAAAAGAGAATTCAGGCACCTACAATTGTCTCAGGAACACATCCAGCACTGGCAGCATGTGTAACTTTGGACAATCAGTGATTTCTCTCTTTTTCAGGAGTTTAGTTAATGCTTGGCCAAAGTACTTTAAAGTTCAAAACTCTCCAGAGAAGGGCAGAGAGATATATATACAGAGGTTGAGAAGTACTGTCAGTGCAGGAATTGAACCCACGCTGTCAGCTTCACTTTGCAAACTAGTTATCCAGCCAACTGAGGTAACGGATGCACCCCCCACCCCAGCTTTGGTAATATACCAGTTGTCTGTGGTTGACTAAAGAAATTTTGACTAAAAAACCTGCTTAACTGGTTCTTAATAATGAACTTGATAAAATCTAAGACTGATATAATTAGTCATATCGGCAATAGTAGAGTAGAGGGACTAGAACAGGAAACAGTACACCCTTCCAACCTTGATTATAGCACAGGTAAACTCGGCACAAGTCAAAAGATAGGGCATAGGTGTGTTAACAAAGTTTTGAAATTAAACTGAACCCAGACATTAAATAGCAATACTTGGAGCTACATTCAAAATCATACTATTTAACACCAGCAAGTTTTCACAATTTCAACTATCAATGTTCCCATAATTATGATCTCTTAACCTTTTCTTTCATTGTTAATATGTCCCAATTAGAAATTGTGGTATGCTACATTTGAAAAAATTTGAATTGGATCTTAAAGTGACAAGTCTTAGATTATATCTCATTTGCCTAACATATGGACATGCAATAAATATTAACTTATGGTTGGATAGCTTTTCCAGTACTAAAACGACATGATCTATACAGAAGATTAATCAGCAAGTAGCATAAAGCAACACACTCAATAGAAGAGGCAACAGAACTCAAGACTTCAAATGCCGTAGGAAGGAGTAGAGCAGCAGTTGAAATACTTTCCAGCTGGTTAGCTGGCGATCAACTCGTCAATCAATCCTTCACTACTTTGTAGAGGATGTGACTGAATTTTGTATTTTGCATCACTGAAAGCGAACAATTGTACAATTAGAAACATCTTTAGATACAGCAATTTCTCATTAAATATCCTTCTGGTTTGAAAATGTGTTGGAGTGCACATAATTTGCCTGTTAAGAACACTGTTTGCTGCTCGGGATTCATTTCCTGTTCAAAGCTCCACCTGGAAACTGCATTTAGATGCCCATATGGGTATAATTAACAGAATTCCTTCTAAATTACAGGCAAGGGTATTCACTCACGACCACTTTACTAAAAATAGAATAACCAGCATAGATAGAGCAAAGTTTCTCAAACAGGTATGAGACGAGAGAGAAGCCCAGCCAATCCAAACTCAATTTAAAAATAAAATCAGTTTCTTCCTCTTGGATATTATTTGCAACTGGTTCAACAAGCATTTTTGTATGTCATTGACTTTTACAGCAATATTTAACTTAAGTTTGCTCATTCTGGGGTGGGTTAGTGGAGACAGAAGAGAGAGGGAGAAGCGAGGGGGCAAAGAGAGAGCAGAAAAATATCTAGAATAAACTGGCAATCTGCCAGTGTACCACAAGCCTGGCTTTCAATCCTTTTATTGACTTTCATGCAGTGCTGCTGTGTGTCAGGTGACAAGCACACTGGTTTGTGGAGACTGTTTCACACAGGGACAGCCATCATCGACAGAAGGTGCATGCAAAATATGAACTTGAAGGAGCAGGAAAGGCTAAAGGAATGAATTATCCCATTTCTGGTTTTAATGTGGATCTGATCTGGTTTCTTCCCTTAACTTCTTCACACTGCAACCGAAGGAAGTTAGGACGTTCATCGTACATCAGACTGAGCTTTACATTCATGGGCTCATTCTCTAACAGACTTCGTCTGAGCGCTAATATCTTTTGGGTCAATCCTACAGACTGTAGGTGAAGGCGTTGGGAAGAAAGTGGTTTAGAGGCAGCAGGGTGCTGCTATCACTAAAAGGTTTATGCTGATTAGCTCACTGGTTAAGTCACTCAACCCTATTTATTCATGTACTTCTCTTTTTCTAAGGTGGTGGTGGGGTTGGGGGGGAGAAGATCTGGACTTTAAATTTTAGAATAGCCCAACATAATATGCTCAAGTGTTTAAGGAGACTATTGAACACAGGGATGGTCAACATCAACGGACAGAATGCAACACACGAGCATTGAAGGACAGGAAATGGCTCAAAAGAAAGATTTTCTATGGTCCTCTAATGAGTACAGTACCTTGTTCCTGATTCAGACGGAAGGTGGGATGGAAGACCTTAGGCAGCAGATAGGCATATAATGTAAATTTAGTGTTCAAGAAATCCTCTTGTATGTACGGCTATTTCAGTGGGAGTAAGAATAATTACAAAGAACAGGAAAAATTGTTGTAATGCAACAATCAGGGAGAGATAATTTTTAATGCAACATCAACTTCAAAACAACAAAATCCCACTGAATGATGGCAAAGAACTGCCTTCAAGTTGCACCATAATGAGGGATGGAGGTCTGGGCATACAAAATTAAGCCACCATTAACCTGCAAAAATTAAAATAAATAAGACAACAACTACCTGGGTTTTTGCTGGTATTGTACTACAAGTTGAGACAGTGTACATATAGTGTAAATTGGCTCTATGTTATAGGGACATTTAATTACTAAGCTGAAGATATGCAGAGGGAAAGAGTTTTTAAGCTAAAAAGCTAAGAAATTGTTAATACCGAAATCATAATGAAATCTGCAACTGCCATACAGTAGTAACAAGAACTGTTAAATAAAAACACACCACATTGAGTCAATGCTGGTGTCTGCCATTGAAACCCTAAGAAAAATGTTTGGAAGTGAGAAAGCCAACCAACTAGAAAAAGCCCAATGTCAATGGTGAGACCAATCAAATGATTGATTTTAGGTTCCAACAAGTGGAAAAAGGTAGGGAAATCAAAACCAGGGCTCCTTGGATGAGGACGGAGATAGAAAGAGTATTAAATAATAAAAAGGGATGTACGACAAGTTGAAAATTGGAGGAGAGTACTGGGAAGTGTGACTTTGCTTCAAGTGGACAAATCAGCTGGTTTGAAATGGCAGGTGACAGAAGGACTTGTCTTTAATTTACAATCTTCCCTGGAGGTGCTAAAGGGTTTGACTGTGGAAAAGCTGGCACTACTATTCAAGAAAGGGTGCAAGAACATTCCTAGTAACAGCTCTGTCAGTATGACAAAAGTGGTCACTAAGGTTTCAGAGACAATCATCCTAGGGGAAATAAATCAACAGGAACTTAGGAAAAATGAGACTTAGCATGGATTATAAAATGGCAGATCATATTTGACTAATTGAGTATTTTTGATGAAGCAATAAAAAGGTTGAAGAAGAGAATGCAACAGATACTAACAATATGGATTTTAAGAAAGTACTTGACAAAGTTCCAAACAAAATGTTAGCGAATCAGTTTGCGGCTCATGCATTACGAAGATCAGTTCATTGGTTTTCAGCTAGTGGGTGGTAGATAGCAGTATTACCCAAAAATCAGGGCAAAGACTATTTCAGAATAGAGAGTAACATTTCAAAATGGAGGTGAGGCCGACAGCGAGGATAAAACAAATTGCTGAACGGGTAGAAATACAGAGGAGTATAAAGTGATTAATTTTAGCAGAAATGGTTGGGGGGGGGGGGGGGGGGGGGCAACAAAGATTAAATTGTTCAGTTGTAGAGTGCTCATAGGGACAAAAGGATTGGGGGTTCATGTGTATAGGTGGTAAGGTAGTAAGAGATACTGAAGAAGTTAAAGCTTTGGAATCTTGGGCTTCGTAGATAAAAGGCACTGAGTACAAATGCAGGGAAAATATGAAGTTCTGAACTGTTCTAGTTAAAGTACAACTAGAGTAATGTATTCAGCAAGGAACAGAGGATTTTTGAGAGGGTGCAGAGGGGATTTATTAGATCAGCTTCAGGAATTAGCTACAAGCTTAGACTAGAGAAGCTGAGGTTGTTCTCAGTGGAGCAAGTAACTTGAGAGAAGAGTTGATTGAATTGTATAATATTTCAGTTTCAGATGAGGCAGACAAAATAAAAAAACCACACACTGCCCCCATGGTACAAGGCCAGGGAAAGAGACAGATCTAAGATTTTAGACAAGTGATATAGAACGATGGCGCAATGAATGACCAAGAACTTATACACAATGAAAGTTAAGGCTGTGGAAATCACTGATAAGGGTGGAGGAAGTGAATGATACAAAAGGAAACTGGATGGGCACAAGGAAATGAAATTGCAACATTACATAAATAGTGCAGAGAAATGAGACTAATTAGATTGCTATCCAGAGAACTACTATAGATTCAATGGACTAATTGGTTATCATCTGTGCTTTCATGATTCTTATGACAGTGCTTTAATGTCAGAGGCTTAGCTTTTCAGTGCATTGAATGGCTGTGAGACAATGCCAATTCTATGCTATTTGATAAATCCATCGATATTTCTAAACTAGCCCATTTACTTGCTAATGTTCAGTATCTACAGAACAAGGCACTGTTTTGTTTTGTAAATAGCAAGATTAAGTCAGACAATATTTTTCGAACTGAAAGATTATTTCATAACTTCAACAGAAGTTGGAGTCCGCACTAAAGAGGCTGCAACAATGACCAGACCGCAATCTGGCATTGCACAAAAATAACTAACGGCCACTGCTTCATGCTATTTGGTACTCCATTTGGTCTTCACGAGGTGCTCTCAACACTGCAGTAATACATGAATTTTATTAAATCCAGGGAGAGAAACTCCAGGTGCTTTAGTGGATGCAGAACGCAATTCCACACTCACGACAGAGCTAAGATGATACACTCCAAACTGAATCATTTCCTGTTTGTTAAATCTCAAGGAAAAGCAAAAACTTAACCTTATTGAGAAGAAACTAGAACTTAACAAGGTGCTGAATGATAACGTACCCCTGGCTAAACTGGACTACCTAGCAGGTGTGTCCTGTGAAAGTAATATGCTCAAGAAAACTAAATCAGGGTGGGAAAACATATTTTTTGCCCACAATTCAAATGATAGAATTGGTGCATTCAAAAGGAAACTATAAACATGAAAACTTAGAGGATGGGACGGTAGAAATTACAGACATGTTGGAGTTCCTAAATTCTCTCAAGATTAAAAAAGTTGACTTTAATATGAGATCAAACTATATCTGGCAGGTCAACATTCTGGTCTACACAAGCAATTTAGCACATTTTTCTGGAGTTCAACAGAACTGCATAGTTTGATATTCTTCATTGATAAAGTATCATTTGTCCCAAAGCTATTAGAACAGCTCACTACCGTTTTTATCAGGCAGGGGAATGCAACTGAATCGATTTTGGTCGAAATGTTCTGATGAATACTGCAGTACTGAAACTGTTGATCCTACTCCATACAATTTATTAACGCAAAGCTGGATTTTTATCAATAACAGCAACGAAAGTAAAGTACGAACCCAGGATGAAAGATGACTATGACTTGCATGCACTTGTCCTAGAATTATTGCTCAGCAGAAATGACAAGCTTTTCATTAAGAAAAACAAAATTAGAGACATGCTTAACTATATAACTAATTTTTATACAGCACAGTGTTGCAGTGGGTTCAGAGAATTGTTAAAACTTGGGAATGAGCTCCAGAAGCAAAGAAAGGTTTGGAACAGTTGGGGTTTCATGCCTCAAGTTACTGAATCAAGAGCAGAACTAACAGAAGGCTTTCTTTCCATTTTTCCAACTAAACAAAAAGTTTCAGAGTGAGGAAATGTTATCATTTTACTTACTAATAAATGCAGATAACACACCTCTTCAGAGTAAATGCTTAGGTCAATCAGAAGCAGCAGGTAGGCCGACTGCAGCCAGGACGCTCATGTGACTCAATGTTCTACAAGAGCAACTTATAGACAACTCACTCATTTTCACAAACCAAATTGAAATTGTGAAGTTGAGAAAGATGGGTATGCTAGCCAAACCAACAATCTCGATTCAAACATATATCCACAACACATTCAAAATGGCAATTATTCACTTCAATCCGAAAATTTTTAAGTTAACCTAAAACAAGAGAACATCTCACTTAGAGAGAGAAAAGCTACATGCAGCACATGAATAGACAAAACTAGCATTGCTGGGAGTTGTTACATCACCTTACCTACATGGCATGCATCCTAGTTTGCTGAAAAATGCAAAGACAGAGACAGCACAGTTTTCAGTCAAAAATCTTGCAATCCTTGTTGAGTATAGTTGCAGTACTCAGATTGAAGAGCACTGTGTAAGAAAGGGTGGCGGGAAAACCAGGAAACAGTAGGCCAGTGAGCCTAACACCAGTGGTGGTAAGGTACTGTTTACTTCAAGCAACAAGGGTTAATCAAAGACAGCCAGCCAATGTAGATTTGCAAAAGGACAATTCAGTCCAAATGACTTGATTTAACTATTTGATTAGATAACAGCTGATCGAAACAGTGAAATTAAGGTTGTTGTTATCTGGACGTTTGGAAGGCAAAGTGCCACACAGGAAACTTATTAATAATACGAAAGTCCAAGGAATTAAGAGAAAAGTGGCAGAGTGGATACAGGCAATAAATGATGGCTCAAACAATAATACCCCCATCCCACAAGTGAATTAAAAAATAGCTCAGCGACAAGAAGCAGAATGTCACAATGGATAGTTTGTTTTAAGACTATGATGCGACGTTGCTGTTTCCCAAGGATCAGCTTTGGTCCATTTACTCCTCGGTGTTTTTGTACAACTTGACCTAGACTTAGGTGCAGGAAATAGTATTATACAGTTTGTGAATGATTCAAAATTTGGCAATATGGCAATTAGTAATGAGGATTGTTATGGAGAATAGATAACAAACAGGAAGGTAAAATGGGCAAAAGTCTGGCAGTTGTGACGTGCATGCTGGGAGGACTAATATGGAAAGGCACTTTATACAAATCATGTGATTTTGGAAAGTGTAGGTGTGCAAATACTTTGGGGTGTCCGTTTACATAACCCCTTAAAGGTAGCAGTGCATAATTTGTGACGTATGTACACTTTGAAAATCATTTAATGTTGAGGCACTGAACAATAATTTTAAAAAAACCACACCAGGACTGACTGACTGTCATTCATAAAGCTTCAGCTGGAGAACTGTGGAAAATTCTGCGCACCAGAATTCAGGGGGATGTAATAGACCAATGGTATTATCACTAGACTGTTAAGGCCCAAGTAATGTACTGGTGCCCAGGTTCAAACTTCACTACTGCAAACAGTGAAATTTTAATTCAATATATGTTAAAAAACCTGGAATTAAGAGTCAAATGATGACCATGAGTCAATTGTTGAAAAAACCCATCTGCCACGTTTATCTGGTCTGGCCTACATGTGACTGCAGACCCACAGCAACCTGGTTGACTCCTTTGAGCAATAAATGTAGTCTAGCCAGCAGCACCCTCATCCCAAGAATAAATTTAAAAGACTTTAGGAACAATGTACTCTTGCCAAGAGGAAACCTACAAGCCTATCACAAGCTAAGGGCCTTCAGTTCTGAGGAGGGGCTGGAAAAGCCACAGCAGTACTCAAATAGGTGTTTTAAACAGTCAAATTTTGATAGAGCAGATTGGAAGAAATATTTCCCCTAGCAGGTGGGTCACTAACCAGAAGGTCAGAGATTTGAAATCACCTGCAAATGATTTAGAAGTGAGATGAGGGTGAAAGGAATCTGTTAGGCATTTTGTGTCAGGATGGCTGAATCCCTTCAGAATATTAAGTTCAGTTATTCTGAACTCCTTGAATAAGTTCAAAAAGAGAACTGGGTGGGTACAGAGGATGAAGTAGTTCCAGAGATATGACAAAAAGTACGAATGCTCTTTCATAGCAGAATGGGCCAAACATGCTCTTCTTGTGCTGCAAGCTTCTGTGATTGCATTGTTATGATTTTGAGGGAGTCTAGTAGCTTTCAAATCTAATCTGGACTCCGTTATTAACAAAATAACTACATCACAAGATGCCACATTTTAAATACTGTGCAAAAAATAACCAGAGTACAAGTAATTTAACAACTCTTATTTCTACCCAAGAGTTCCCTTACACTTTATAGCAGTAGTTCCAAAACATTTTCCAACTAGAACCACAATACAAGACTGAAAATGTATGACTCTTCACATGAGAAAAAGTGACCATATGAGTGAGACTGGGGACACCTGTAAGAGTACAGGGTGAGGAACGGAAAGGGTTAGGTGGAGATGGAATTTTTTGAACATTATGTAAGGATGCCATCTTGACAGCTACACTACAGAGTCAGGCCTCATGAAGAAGTCATTTCGGTCACATTTGAAGTTTGCAACAAAAAAAAAAAAAAAAAAAGGATTTAAATGGTCCCAAGTGCCAAAACATGTCACACCTCTCAAGGATTCATTTTGAATCTCCATGGTTTAGGACTACTTGGTTTCCTCCCACTTGCATGTAGATAGACAACCCTCCTTAAACATCTAATGATTGCAAAGATTCCTGCTCAATCATGGGTCTCACTGCTTTCTTGCTGAGTAACTCAAACCAAAAGCACCCCACTTTCTGATAGCCCTCTGCTTCTCAAAGCTGCTCCCAGCTGGCCCAAACTCTAACTGTGTGTGACATTACATAGACCGAACCAAAAGTCCCTTTATTCTACCTATGATATGCCAGACAGATGTAGCAACTAATTAACAATAACTTCAATATGTTCCTGATTCTGGGACCCACCTGAATAATTAACATCTTATTAGACAATTATAATCTTGCCAGATTCACTAACTCCACTGTGAAGCTAAGGCAACCAATCATTTTCTTAGTTCTAACTTTGACCTTATTAATATCAACACTGGCAACCCTTTCAACTCGAATTAATTCATGTCTGTTCACCAACTTCTCAACTGGGAGTTTTACATTATCTCACAGTTGAACTCACGTCCCAGGAATCAATGCTGGACATTTTCACAACATATCTGTCAAGGTAGCATGAATAAGCATGGAATGGAGGGATATGGCAACAGGATTTTACTTTAGTAAGGCATTACATACTGACAGAGATAAAAGGTACTGCAGATGCTGGAGAATCCAAGATAACAAGGTGTGGGGCTGGATGAACACAGCAGGCCAAGCAGCATCATAGAAGCAGGAAAGCTTTTTTTGACATTTCGGGCCCAGACCCTTCATCAGAAATGGGGGAGGGGAAGAGGGTTCCGAAATAAATAGGGAGAGAGGGGGAGGCAGATAAAAGATGGATAGAGGAGAGGATAGGTGGAGAGGAGGCAGACAAGTCGAAGAGGCGGGGATGGAGCCAGTAAAGGTGAGTGTAGGTAGGGGGGGGTAGGGAGGAGATAGGTCAGTCCAGGGAGGACAG
>JAHRHZ010000289.1:3989820-4014421 GCA_024137785.1 Ginglymostoma cirratum | reverse complement strand
CGGGTGTGGTGGGGCTGGAGGGGAGTGTGGAGCGGACAAGTGAGTCGCAGAGGGAGTGGTCCCTCCGGAAGGCAGATTAGGGTGGGGAGGGAAAAATGTCTTTGATGGTGGGGTCTGATTGCAGATGGCGGAAGTGTCGGAGGATGATACGTTGGATCCGGAGGTTGGTGGGGTGGTACGTGAGGATGAGGGGGATTCTTTTTTGGTTATTATTGCGGGGACGGGGTGTGAGGGATGAGTTACGGGAAATGCGGGAGACACGGTCGGGGGCATTCTCGACCACTGTGGCGGGGGGAAGTTGCGGTCCTTGAAGGATGAGGACATCTGCGATGTACGGGAGTGGAATGTCTCAACCTGGGAGTAGATGCGGCGGAGGCGAAGGAATTGGGAATAGGGGATGGCATTTTTGCAGGAAGGTGGGTGGGAGGAGGTGTATTCCAGGTAGCTGTGTGAATCAGTGGGCTTGAAACGGACATCGGTTTCCAGGTGGTTACCCGAGATGGAGACAGAGAGGTCCAGGAAGGAGAGAGAAGTGTTGGAGATTGTCCAGGTGAACTTCAGGTTGGGGTGGAAGGCGTTGGTGAAGTGGATGAACTGCTCGAGCTCCTCGTGGGAGCACGAGGCAGCGCCAATACAGTCATCAATGTAACGGAGGAGGAGGAGGTGAGGTTTAGGGCCAGTGTAGGTATGGAAGAGGGATTGTTCCACGTAACCTACAAAGAGGCAGGCATAGCTTGGGCCCATGCGGGTACCCATGGCCACCCCCTTTGTCTGTAGGAAGTGGGAGGAATTGAAAGAGAAGTTGTTGAGGGTGAGGACGAGTTCAGCTAAGCGGATAAGGGTGTTAGTGGAGGGGGACTGGTCAGTTCTGCGGGACAGGAAGAAGCGGAGGGCCTTTAGGCCATCTGCATGGGGAGTGCAGGTGTATAGGGACTGGACGTCCATACCGACACAGGCTTGGTGGGCTGACGGGCCTGTTCCTGCGCTGTATTTTTTTTTGTTCTTTATCACTATTGCATGCACACCTCAAACCAAGTGATGAATTTTCACAGTCAAATGGGACAGCTTTTATTCAAACACGAATTCACTTTTGTACTTGCAGATTAATTTTGTCTGAAGTATACTGTGGTTCGAAGAGTGTTGTGATTTCCCCAAAAAGCACTACACTAAGGCCTGGTTGTTTTATTTGATACCCAAGTTACTTTTCAATGTCATTTGCTACAGTACTGCTCCCCTCCTCCCCAGTCCAAAATTTCAATTCCTTAAATGCCAAATTAGCCCTGTGCATTCTCTGTGGTAACGTGAATGTAACCAGATTCCACCTATTCCCTGTTAAAGCTTACTCCTTAACTTATTAAAATAGAATCCAGTTCGCTCAACAGTTTCAGTTTCTGAAGCTCACTAGCAACCGCAAACCAGCGCATTCTGAGGTGGTGAAAACCCCCAAATTGCCTATGCAGCTCCAAGTCAAATGCATGTATGATACTTGCCTAGTTGTCACCAGTATCAGTGAACAAAGCTCATATAACATCTCTACGCAAAGTGGACTGTTTGGCTTTCATCAAATAGTTCTCTTTTCCATACTGCAGATCAAGATGGAAGTTAACACATCCTTGAGAGTTCATTCACTAGCTTTAAAACACAGACCTTGAAACTGAAACCGGGGTTAGGTTTTAAAACCAGTGTATCCAAACAAATACTGCAGCCATGCACGCTTTACTGGATATTAATAAAGGTGGTCTGTTAGAATATTTGTAACCACAACTGCAGTTGCATTTTCAAAACTATACATCTATATTAGACACTTGCAATAATCCTTCTTGACTAGGTCAGATTACTGATTTTTATTTGTGATCATCTGACTAAGCCTTTGGATGTGGTTTACTTTATGTTCCACCAGTGCTTCTCCGACCCAGGAACTCTGAACAAATACTTCTTCAGTTCCAATAAATCCTGGCTCATCACGAGGGGAAACATAGTGTCTTCTCCCACAGAATTGCTTAAAGCAAGAGACTTGCAAGAAAAAGTTTGAAATATTCATGTCAGAGTCTCTTTGCTCGCTCCTGAAAATTCCATGTGAAAATCTAATCATGCAGATTTTCACAAAAAAAAAACAATTTTTGTTGTTGGAGAGGAAGGAATTCATATGAATTTGATGCATCAGAACTGTGCAATACATCAGATTTCCAACCTGCGATACCAGACAATACCAAAGTATATACCTACATTCCCAATAGGTTTTGCTGTAGCACAGAGGTACTGAACATGACAGTTAGAACTCTGCCCACAGTCCAGAAAAAGTTGGACTCAATCAGCTAGCTTAAACGAAACAGAACGAATGGGTAATTTGTTCATATTTTACAGTTGCAGGGATCATGTTGTAAGCAATGTAGCAAAGTAAAAAAAAAAACTATGACAGATTGAAAATATCATATTGGCTGCCACCATGCATACCTCCACATTTCAGTTCGTTTATGAAAAGCTTACCCAATGTTCCAGCATCCTGTCTAGTTGGCACATGCTAGTAATACGATCCTATAATGCAAAGAATGATCCACCAGCCAGGACACTGATGGCTGCTGTCATGCAGCTATACAGCAGCCGAAATCACAACAGTTAAATTCAACTCCAGCATAGACAAACTTGCGATATCTTCTTTAAGACATTAATAACTCTCTTTTCACTGAATCATAGAATCCCTCCAGTGTGGAAGCAGGCTATTCGGCCCACTGAGCATCCCATCCAGAGCTACCCCCTACCCTATCCCTGTAACCCTGAATTTCCCATAGCTAATCCACCTAGTCTGCCCGTCCCTGGAGAAGTTAGCACTGCCAACTCACCTAGCCTGCACATCTTTGGACTGTGGGAGAAAACCCGCGCAGACACGGGGAGGACATGCAAACTCCACATAGTCGTGAGAGACTGGAATCGAACCCATGTCCCTGCTGCTGTGAGGCAGCAGTGCTAATCACTTAGCCACTGTGCTGCCCCAATAGGGATGCAAATATCAAATTTGGACATTGTACAAACTTTTGTTCGTTCAAACCCTGCCAGAAACATGTGAAGGTGAACCAAGGTTCAATTTTTGTCCACCACACAAAAACGGCATAAATACAGTGCAGTTAATGTAGTTAAAAAGTACAGGAAATCTTGTAGACCTATCAAACCAACAAACAGACATATTGGATAAAATCATATCAGAATCATGTGCAAAATACCAGTAAGACTTGTAAAATCAATACGAATAAGCTGATTTTAGAGCCTTCTTTTGGGTTGTTGGGGGAGAAGGGAAGAGGCACATGATCCACTGGTGAACATTGAGAGATGACTGACTTTTCTCTTACAAATACCATACTACATAAATATTCTCCAGTTTCTTCACATCAGTAATATTAATGTCAAAATTGTTCCACATATCATGTATTTAATCATGAATTGAATTCATGTGATTTACTGAAACATCTGATTCAAAGACTTAGCTGTAATATTTATTGAAGATATGCATATTAAATCCAAAACATTTAACTTTTTCCTTCTATTAGTGACGACACTGTCTGAATTTTTAGGCAGGCCCAGAATTTAGCAGCCCTGACAAGGTTATGCTGGGGTGGTTCTCGGGCCACATCCTGCCCGAGTCAACTGGCAAAAGATAAATAGGTTGTGGCAAAGCCACCCATCTTCAAATATGTCACCAAATGACCCTGTTAATAACCTGTCAGAAGTCAACTGGTATCGATGGAGGAGGAACAGTTAGCCACCTGCAGCTGGGTTTCCAGGAGCGGGCAAGTAGGCCAGAGCTTCCAACAGGCTTAATGGACATACCTCTACTAAGATTAGGCCATATTGGGCTAAATAAGCACTAGCAGGCTTTATTAAACTGTACATGGACACTGGAGAAACAGAGTACTCCTCAGGGACTATACACGTATAGTCCCAGGTTATATACTGTCCTGACACTCAAGAAATCACCAATGGCATTGATAGGTACGAAGTCTGTCTCCCATCATGTTGCACTTTGCTGGTTTCAGCTGCAGGCCACCCATGGAGGGAACCTCCCCCACCCCACATACCCCTCCCAAACCCCATCATTGTGGGCTGGCTAAGACTCTTTCATTTTAAAATTGAAACTTTAAAATGTTGGATTGCACCATTCACCTTGAAAGACTAGCTTCTGCTTCTACACTGCAAAAGTGTCTCCATCTCCCACTCGCTTTCCTTTACTGGGTAGCAAGCCCACCTTGCTCCCTGAGGAAATCCCAGATGAGTGACAGTTGGCATCACAGCACATGGCTCTGATCCCCACTTGAAATGCATGATGGGGCTCTGAAGTCCATTAGAAATCCTGCCTACCAGGTCCATAAAAGGTAGAAGTTAGAAAGACTGCAAGTGAAACGTATTTCATAATATGCACACCACAAAACAGCAATTTCCTTTTCCCTCTCTTAATCGCTGCATCTGTGTTTTAACAGCCAATGCTTGAGTGGCTATGCACAGTACTTTGTTAACATTTTGCTGTAACCACTTTCCCAGAGCTAAAAAGTGTGTTCAAAACTAGTTGCTAGTGGAAGGAAGTTGTTACTTTATTTGCATATTGATGGACTGGGTTCCACTCATTTAAACAAAAACAGCGAAAGTAATCGAGCATGTAAACAAAGCCCAACATGTGGACATATTTTCAGGCCCACTGAGCCCATCATTCTCCCATTTGCTCCACACCCTCTAAAAGCAAGTTACTTCATTCGATTGCTTAGAATAGTAAGCATTCCGTGAATGTCTGTGATAAGTATTTATTTTGATAATAGGCTTGAATTTCCGGTTCACATACAAAGATCTTTATACACTCCATACTGACATATTCCTGTCCAGACTGACCAATGCCGAACAGACCACTTGGTCTAAACAGATAATTGCAGCAATATCATATGAAGTGCCCAGGTGGCATCGCAGACCTACTCACAGTTTATGGACTTCAGCTTGGAAAAAATGTGGGAACAGCACGGACTTAGCTAATGATCTGGAGAAATTGCTAAATCCCTCTACTGCATCTGGGGAATTTAAATTTCATGAAATAAATGTGGAATTTTGAAAACAATTTCCGAATGAATAACAGTGACTATGAAACTGCTGAATCTTGCAAGAAACCATCTGGTTTACCAATGTTCTTTGTGACACTCCCGATCAGAACGATCTGCTCAACTTGCTAACCATCCTCTGAAATGGCCCAGCAAACCCCTTAAGCTGCATTTAAGGTGGCAGCTCACCACCACCACAGGAACAAAAAGAAACGAGCAATAAATGCTGGTCTACCCACCAAGGCCGAAATTTCAAGAAATTAAATTTAAAACGGTAGTTGCTGCATCAATATTTCAGTCAAACATTTGAACTTTAGCAGCTTAATATGTTCAAGGCTACTTATTTATCATGCCTACACTTAACATGTAACTTAATGTAAACAGCTTAAGCTTGCATTTTCTGTTTTTCACGATTTTTCCTGCCCTGTCATTTTTGTCGCTAGTTACAATGAACCAAGAAATAAGGCCAAATTGAATCACAATAAGGCTAAATAAGACATTTTAATCAAATGTCAATTAAACAAGGAAATACAACAAAAGCCAAGATCTAATACAAACTGATTTAAAAATTGAGACAGAAAATTGATAGGCTGCACTTTATATGAACACTAGACTGCACTAAATCCCACTTGGGAGAAGCTTCATATCAACACTAACTCAAGTTCAAACTAGTTTAGAGAATTTATCACTACTGTTTGCCAATACATTTTAATTCTTAATTTCCTCTTCAAGTCTAAGTGTGACGAGGTGTCAAAATAGTGGAATCTTTGATATGTCATATCACAGCAAATTAACTAAATCTGGAAAGTTTTACTTTTAAAAAAGCAGCACCTGTTTAGAAGAATCAGGAACTGATAGAAGTCCTGTATAATTTGTATAAATATTGCCCCAGTTTATACCATAGATGCTCTGATGTTTAAATAATCAGAGCGTATTGAAACCAGGTTACGAGCACATACAAAAACAAACGACATTAATGCACTGCACCACGGATGCTCGCGATCTGAAATAAGAACAGTGGAGGAACTCAGCAGGTCTGATAACATCTATGGAAAGAGCTATACAGAGTTAGCATTTCAAGTGTGATACGACCCATCTTCAAGTAGTCACAGCACGATGTTGACAAATTAGGCAGAGGAGAAAATGGAAGAGATGTTGAGGATGCTCAGAGCAGGTAGTGGAGACAATACATAAATGACGAATAGGTGTCAACTGCAGGTGTTAATACCAGAAAACAAGTTAGCTCATTGAGAGCTAATCCACACTAACAAGATCCATTTTTGATTTTGTTTGGTGGTGGTGGTGGGGGCAGGGTGTAGGAAGAAGACAGGATTAAACAAAGTGGAGGACAGCGTTCATGGCCTGAATTTGTTGAATTCAATGTGGAACCCTGAAGGCTGCCAAGTGGCTAAAATGGAAAATGAGGTGCTTGCTTTAGGCTAAAGAGCAGACCTTACGGTAGGATATAGGCAACAAGAGCCTTCAATGAACTGGAGTTTATGCAGACCAAGTGGCTGGGGAGGTGGGGGGTGGTGAATGGAGAATGGAATAGCTGATCTGGACATTATGTACAACATTATCAGCTAAAGAATGGACAGATGTTTTTTATTGTGCATTCACAAGGCATGGACATCACTGGCCAGGCCAGTCTTTATTGCCATCCCTAACTTGCTCAGACGGCCAAGAACGAAGGGAGGATGATCAGCAGTTCAATGGCACAGGATCAAGGAGGCAAGGGATGGCTCTTATGGATAACTTAAGCTCAGATTTGAGTCAAAAGGATTGCTCTTTGTACAAAGCAAATCACTTCAGAAAACATTGGCAAAATAGGTGATCAACACTTTGCTAATTTAGATAATGCTCTCTAAGAATATCTCAAAGCACACTAGTACATTCCCCAAGGCAGACTCATGTGAACAACTGCTTCCCATTACCTTATAAGCACATGCACTCCATCAACTAATGACTCATAACATGAGAACTTGACTTGTTTTATGGGTTCATAATCAAAAACACCGAAACACAGCATCTCAGAATAACTTTTGTCACCAACTACAAACGCAGAACAAAGACTTCTCGTGCCCTGGTTAAAGCATTGTAATTTGTGGCAGTCTGCAGCAAATAATATAATGATCAGAAGAACATGGAGACTTTGGAGAGTGTACAGAACCAGTTTACCAGAATGTTGTCTGGTTTGGAGGGTATTAGCCACAAGATTGGACAAACTTGGTGAATTTTCACTTGGACAAAGGATGAGGAGCAATTGGACAGAAACTTACAAAACTATGACAGACATGGATAGAATGGACAGCCAAAGTCTTTTTGCCAGATTATAAATGTCAATTACCAGGGGACATAGGTTCACAGTAAAACGGAGTAACATTTAAAAGGAGATGTGGGAGGCAAGTTTTCTTTTTACACAAAAGGTGGCAACTGCCTGGAATACGCTGCCAGAGATGCAGGAGGCAGCGGATAGAATAACATTTAAGAGTCACCTTGACAGATACAGGGAATTGCCATGGCAAAGAATTGAGGGACACGGAGCTAAGTACTTGACTTTAAGCCAAATATTATGAGATGTGTCAGCTCAGAAGGAGCTAATTGATGAAAAAGGAATCACCCGAATAAAATAGAGATGCAATTCCAATTGTACACAAAATCATCTGTACAACTGGTTCCTAAACATACCATTTAGAGAAACAGGAATACGAGATAAGGTGCTGTCCACGAGAAAGCAAAAGGCAGCGCAACGAGAGAGGTTACCACACCCGGCCTCATCCTATGTCCAACCCTGCCTCTTACACCCGCCTCCTTGACATCTTCTCTCCAATCCATCCCCACCACTCACTACCTGCACTCACCTATCACCATCCCACCTACCTTTCCCAGCCCCACCCCTCCTCTATTTATTTCCCAGCTCCCTTCCCTTTCCCCATTTCTGAAGGGTCCTGAACCGAAATGTCAACTTTCTTGTTTCTCTGATGCTTCCTGGCCTGTTGTGTTCCTCCAGCTCCATACTGTGTTGTCTCTGACTGCAGCATCTGCAGTTCCTGCTATCTTAAAGCTAAAGCCATATTATATCTACATATAAAGAGCAACTTCAAAATGAAAAAAGTGTGCCAAGGTCCCCTGAGGAACATTACAATACAAAAAAGTGAACTACAAAATTATTTACAGGAGATATTAACACAGATGACCACAAGCCTAGTCAAGCAATAGATATTAAGAAGCATCTTGAAGATAAGCACACAGGCAGGAATTCCAGGTCCTTGGTGGTCGATGACGTAGCCATAAATTTGGCAACAATAAAACTAGGGACGCTGAGCAGTCCAGAATTAGAAGAAATCAAATCTCTGTGTTCTGCGTCTATAGGAAATGAGAGAGATGGAAGGGTCGAGCGATGAAGCATTTGAAAACAGGGACAAGAATTTCAAATCAACGTGCACTTATCTAGGAGCCAATATAGCACTGCAACCGGTGTGATGGGTGACTGATGTTAGTAAAGATAACAGACAAATTTTGCATGACCTCAAGTGCACAGATAGTAGAATGCAGTATGGCATATAGGACTGCATTGGAAATGGCAATAAAGGACAAGCATATTATGTGCAACAAGGTACAAGCAGTCCCAATAATTAACAAACATTCATTCCAAACATTAAGATCTGAAAATGTTCAAACTTTGAATAATCAAGCATAATGTGAGCTACGTGCAGGTCTCAAGATAAATGCAACATTAGAAAATGCAACATTCTTTCCTAATGACATTTAAAATGTAGGAAAATGATCACTTCAAATCTGTAAAATGTGAACTTCACTTTAAGCCTATTCAACTTACACCCAAGTTCTTCCCAGCGTGCATGACACCGAGCAAACTATATTTTTAAAAAAAGACACCCAATATAATCACAATATTTTCCAAACCTGCATCTTAAATAATCTATTATGATTAGTTGAGAGAGAATTTTGGAGCAAGCATTCTGAGAATAAATTCCATTAGACCAGGTAGGTTTTTTGCTTGAGACCATGGCTGGGAATTAAGAAAGTTACTGAAAGACTGTCACTTCACAACATTTTGAATACTTGCTAAGGACCAGTTCTATAAGACTCAGTTGCTCTTTTGCATCACAGTAAAATGGCCCTTTTCTTTCCATTACATAATGAAGGAAACAGTTATCGTTCAATGAAGATAAACTGGTCAACAGCTTCAAGTGACACTCTGACCTTACGGAAGTTTATAAAATCATCAAGGGCATGGATAAGGCGACTAGTCAAGGTCTTTTCCCCAGAGTAGCGGAGTCCAAAACTAGACGGCATAGGCGTAAGGGGAAAGGGGAAAGATATAAAAGCAAACCAAGGGGCAACTTTTACAGGCAGACAGTGGTGCATGTATGGAGTGAACTGCCTGAGGAAATGATAGAAGCTGGTACAATTACAACATTTAAAAGGCATCTGGGTGGGTATATGAATGGGAAAAGTTTGGAGTCATATGGGCCAAATGCAGGCAAATGGGACTAGATTAATTTAGGATATCCGGTCAGCATGGACAAGTTGGACCAAAGCGTCTGTTTCTGTGCTGTACATCTCTATGACTATGTAAATGACAGATGTCTGGGTGTTCGCTAGCTCAGTTGGTTGGATGGCTGGTTTGTGATGCAGAGTTCCACCAACAGAGTGTGTTCATTTCCCGTACTGGCTGAGGTCACAATGAAAATCACACATTCTAAACATCATCCTTCACGTGAAGCATCAAGACTCTCTGGTTAAATTCACCACCAGACATCACTCTCCAATGACAGGACAGCTCTATGGTCCTGTAGGACAATGGCTATTTTACCAGTTGAGCTGTCACTGGGAATGAGCTCTCATGACAGGAGTTCAGCTTCTCGTGATGTTCTGATTGGATGGCCAGAGTCATATTTGAGCTGTTCTTTATATACCACTAATGGACCAAGGGAGCACATCTTCCCTGGTCCATCCTCAACCGGTCAAAGGTCCGGGGATGTTGAAATAAAAGATTTCACCACTTGGGATGGTTACCAGGCTGTGGTTACTGATTTTTGCAGTCAACTTGGAGGTGTGCCATCATAAAATCAGGGTGTCATCAGTCTGTCCAGTGTGGGTTGTGTCTGACTAGCAGTTACAGGATTTTAATTTTTTTTTTAAAAAAGGTCTGGTATAATGGAAAACCATTCACTTGTGAACCCAGAGAGTGAACACCAGCAAGCATTCCACTGAGCAACTGGTTGGAACTTGTTTTACATACCAATCCATTTCTGGATGCTAAAATAGGCCACATACTATCCAGTTCCAGCTACCCAAGTTACCGCTCCCACAATTCACAATCTGGGAGGGCAGTTAGCTGAAGAAAATCCGACCTGGTATAGCTCAGTCAGTCAATCACTTGCCAAATCACAAGAACAGCAACTAATGACCTATTTAAAATTGATTATGCAGATGATTTAAATGCTGCTGGACAACAGCAGTGGCATAAATCAGTTTTGAAACAAACTAAAGTAAAATATCTTTGAAGATTTTAAATTTAGAAGAGCTTCCAACTATCAGTTATAGCTACTAATTAACAACAGGAATTGAGGAATTTAGTCTACTTATGTTGACCTCCAGTTAATTCAACAGCATGAGTGACATGCACAGAGCAGTAATTGGATCCAAGTTATCTGACACTGACTTTTCAAACAACCTTTAATAGTGTTTTAATTAAACACATTTAAACGTCAACTGCTCAGATAGTGTTTGCTTCACTCAAGGCACTGGCAGGATGCTTCATATTGATAGTCTCTTTGATAAGTGTAACTTACAATTTCAATACTGCTATAAACCCTCAATCTCATAACAGACACAAACAGAGGACTAATTGTGAATGGATAATCCATGGTGCGGATTCAATGCATATTCAATGCTCACCCGCTGTACAGAACAACTCATGCTGCAAACAGAATTGCTTCTCTTCACCATAAACTCAACAAACAGCTGCTTGGTACAAAAAGAAAAAGTTTTTTTAAAAGATCTCTTTGTGGTGACATTTACTGTCAATCAGAATTAAGCCGTATATGCAAAAAAGACAACAGATGAATGTCATTCAATCCACCAAGTTTGGCATTTTCCAAATCAAACCAGTTAGTCTCACTCTCCTGTCATTTCCAACCCAAATCCTGCATTTTTTTTTTGAGTTGAAGTTACTTTAAGTCTGTATCCACAACCCCATCGGGGGATGCGTTCCAAAATCTGATTGCTCAGTATTTTAAAAATCTTCTCTTCCCAAGTTGCTCCGGGTTTTTTTTGATAATTACTAGAAATCCACACAATTTCATGATGTTTATTCCAAAATAACAAACATTTCAGGGAGCTAAAGAAAGACCTGACAAATCTCCTCACAGCCTTCGACTCTCTCTAGCAAGAGCAGTCCTGTCTACTCAGGCCTGTTCACCAACAGTAACTCATCATCTCTGGAACCATTCTAGTAAACTGCACTGTCAACATATTGCTAGCCACAATGGTATAATAAACAAAGTCTTAAATTATTAAACTTAAGAATCATTTTTGGATCTAGTTAAAGTTAGCCAAGGGAATTCCCAAGTTGCAACACATGTTGCAAATCTGAATTTTCAATCAGCATCGTAGGTAATGCAGGAGAGGTAGATCACAGATCATTAGGATAATAGAACATGACAGACAATAGTCTAACTATTCAAATAGAAAGTGTTGTTTTGTACTGGACTCAGTCAAGTTCAACAGAACTATATTTGCAATCCATCTCAAAGCAAACAACTTGTCTCATTCGAAGTTATTAGGTTGCTGTCAAACTCGCAAAAAATGAAGGTTTTCTATTATGTCCACCTCAATCAGAACACTGGCACCTGAGCAAGGAAATGCTAATGACCTCTGGATATGACAGACATGTGTAAATGAAATGTACTGTACATCAACTCCATACCTACCCTATTGTGAAATGTTGATCATTTACTGCAGTAAGTCGTTCCAGACTTTCATAACCTTCTGCATAACAGCCTTTTTTGTCTAGGTTTCCGTTCTGAATTCTTTTCATTCAATCTTGTGTCTACATCCTGTTATTCTAGAACCTTCAAGTCAACACAGACTTCCTCCCATCTCATCATGATTTTAAATGCCTCCATTAAATTGACTTTAATTTCTACTGTTCTAAAAAAGCACCAATTTTCCAAATTTTTCTTCATATTTGGTGTGTCTTTGGAGAAGGCAACATTTTAACTAAATCTTTATTAGACATTCTGTATAAGGTGG
Organism: Ginglymostoma cirratum; assembly: GCA_024137785.1. Taxonomy (NCBI): domain Eukaryota; kingdom Metazoa; phylum Chordata; class Chondrichthyes; order Orectolobiformes; family Ginglymostomatidae; genus Ginglymostoma; species Ginglymostoma cirratum. The sequence goes on along the minus strand of JAHRHZ010000289.1, from coordinate 4,002,068 downwards.
ACTCTAAAACTGCACACAGCACTCCAACAAATGAGGAATTTTAGGCACGTGTTTTAAAAATATTAATACATAATTTGAACTGGAAATTTGGTAAAATGCTGTATCACGATGGTGGGAACTTGAGTTCATTTGAGTTCTAAAAAGAATCAAAAATAACATGTACTGTACACTCAGCTGCCGAATGTCATATGGATCGCTGCAATCACTGCATTTGTGCTGCTCAACCATTAATACATTATTTTGATGGAAAGTGGGACCTAATGACACTTCAAATCTGTAGATAATTACAAAAGAGGAAAACCATTCAGCATATCTTCATCCATTAGCATTCACTTTTTTTTTTAAAAGAACATAATGCCAGCATATTGCTTCCATTGCCTCTGCAGGTGGCACACTCTGAAAAACTTCTTAGAATCAGTTCTAAGAGTATCCTTTACATGTTTAACTTGTGTCCCCAGGTCCACACACACACACACACACACACACACACTTTAAGCGAAGTGATATTGTGTGCTAGTGTTTCCTCAACTTCCTCTGTCTGATCACCTATCAGTTGACTTCTTTCTTCCAGAAACTGAACAGTTCAAGTTTATCCATACTCTCCAGTACAGGTCAAATTTTGGCACAAGGTATTAAGCTCATGACTATTCTCTGCATTACTATAACTCTTGTTTCTTAGCACTATTTAAAAGTGTGACTTGACCAGATTCGTAAAATCGATCATTGCTTCTTTTAATCCGTATTCTACTCTTTTGACAATGATGCTCAAAGTACAATTAGTATCAGCGTTTCTCGGCACGTTTAGGACCAAGTGTACCACAACTGCTTGCCTTCTTCCAACTTCAACCCACTTTAAGACTGGACTTGAGTCCAAAAGTACGAGTTACAAAAGTAATTCTCTGCTCCCTACACCTCATGATCAACCTGTAGATAACATCATGTGCCTTCTCTGTCCATGCAATCCAATTCAGTAACAAGCTCAAACAGTGCATTGCGCTGAGTTAGTTAAGCTCAGCCAATGCAACAATGAAGCAGATATTTGTTGCCTTACTGCATGCTTGACAGAACACAAAAACTACCAGCACTTCCACTTCAGACCTTCCAGTAACCTGCTGGGATGATCCACGCATCAGCATTGGGCGATCAACAGTTTATGTTCCTGTATCCACCCTTACTCCACTCACTCCATGTGTTGGCCTACACTAAAATGAAAACGGACCTCTCTGGTCGAGACATACCGAGAGATATGGCATTTCATGACTGGTGACACTCAGAATCAAAACACTTACAATGAAGGAAGAGGACAAACTGGTGACACTATCTCACTACATTTACTAGGCACCCAACCTTAATATCAAAATTATTAATTGATAGTTACATTGTGATCAACTGAAGCAGATGGTATTACTAATCATAGCAGAAGATCTGGATAGAACGAAGGTTCATAGGAATAGCAGAGCTTGCTAAGGATAGCTAAATATAGCTCAATTATTTAAAGCTTTTATGTTAACAGCTATTGTCCCATATACTTAGCCCCATCCACTGACTTTTCCATGCTTCGAGCATTATTCAGTAAAACAAACACGCAATGGTGAACCAAAACCTCAACTTGAATGAAATGTCATTTCAACAGAATGCTGCCTTCCGAGTGTTTTGGGTTCATCCAAATTCAATGTCATGACATGCCATTCCAAGTAGAAGCATAGCCACAGCCATTCCAACAGATCATCTCTAACCATCCTGTGTTTTTGATAGATATTTTCAGTCAATCTGCTCAGGCATGCTATGCCACACCTCTGGAACTGATGGGAAATTGAACTTGGGCCTTTGGCCTAGAGGCAGGAAGACTACCACCGTGCCACAAGGGCTCCGATCCTGCGTTCTCATTCTGCTGAGTAAAAAAATTAATCAAGTTAGACCATCCCTGTTGGGGCACTGTAAATAAAAAAACAACAGAAATTTACAAAACCAGAACTGAAATGTAGCGAAATCACATCGAGATACCATCTAGGGTGATGTCGCACTGCCTCGACTGGGCCAGTGAATGTCACTTGCCCTCCTTTGAAGGCACACAATGACAGAAAGAGCTATGTACCATGACCCCCTCTCCAGAGCCTGCTGCCTGTATCTGTTGCTGGTCAGTTTAGCAAGGGACAAGAGCAGAACCTCTGACCTGCTGCCCCTCTCTGCACAGGGGGCCCATAGCTCAGGAGTGTGACTGAACTGCAGCCAAAAATTTAATAGCAACCATTCCTAAAAATAGACTGAACAGGAGCCACCCACCTCAACATATTTGTGAAACAGTTTCATCCAAGCCACAAAAACTGCATGTGGCCTGACAGCCAGTGAACCTACTTAATCTTCTATTTCATGAGACTACTGCACGCACACTCTTCTCCCCGATCACACCCCACCCCCACGGAAAGAGGTAGATCCCCTGGTACAGGGTCGTACAATCGTGGATCTCAACTGGCACAAAACAGAACGTTCCAGAGAGTATCCACGTGGGGGAAAAATGCATCATTTAAAAGGCACAGCAGGAATTCCCCCAAGATACCTCAGATTCTGGACATTGCATCATGAGGGAGGCTCTGGTGCAATGTCCAATTTCAGATGGAAAGGCAAGTCAATTCACCCAGAAGCTCACAGCATGCTTGAACTGCCCATTTTTCATTCAGCGTTAGGACCAAGATGAATTAAACCACATGCTGAAGGGTCTCTGCCAATTTCACTGGCATTATCCAGCATTTATCTTCGCCAGCTAATGCAAACTTTGCTGATGGACGAAGCTGTTCCAAACAGCAGCTCCTTTAAAACACCTCCAATCCTTCAAAGAGTGCGTGCGCTGGCCCACAGCAACCTCTCCCAAAGTGAAGGGACACCATCAGGGACCTGTTAATCTTCACTAACCACTCCACAGGGCATTTAGAAATCAGATCTGGACCACAAAAAGTCTACAGTAAGTACTCACGATCCATCCAGTCAAATGCCTTCTCTCCTGATCAAGGATAAGAAGGGTGCCGACAGACCAATCCCCTTGGAACAGTGGTTTATAAGCCTGGTTTTCCTAAATAAGGGAAAACTACCAGAGCAATTTCACCTGTTGTGCTTACTTAAGTACACCTTAAATTGATAATGGCATTCCATTCTCAAATGGTTATGCATCATGCAGTTACTAATAACTTTACTCTTCTTAGTGCCAATGAATAATCACATTTCCAATTTCGATGGAAGAAACCTCTGTTGCAGGTTCAGTTACATGCAGCAATATACATGCTAAAGCCAGCATAACCAAATCAGCTGTTCACATAAAACCCTTCCACACTTGCTCCATTGAGTCCACAACTTAAAACACAATTTTGTGCTTTGTGTGCAATGACTTTACATATTGTTTCAAAAAAAAAATCTAAAATATATTTACCATTCCGTAGAGAGGTCAAGGGAACTGCTGCACCCAAGATAATCATCTCAAATTCTTCTCTGCACTATTTTAGCAAAGCAACTTATTTTAAAATAAAACAAATCCAAAACTAGAGGGTAAAGGAATGTGAAAATGCATTATGTGCTAACATTTTAATAGACCATGGCAAAGTCTCATGGTCAAAATGTTGATAGTTTTTCTTTGGTATTGGTGACTGCTTAACCATATTAACTCAGCCCTTTGGCTAGTGACATGGCAGATCATGAATTCACTGTTTGGGGAAGTGAGAGATGCAAAACCACATCCTATCCTCAGTGGCTCAGCCCATAGGGTCATCCTACAACTAAAGTAGTGTGACAGACAGAGGTCAATCTTACAGACTCTGCTGTTTCATCGCAATTTGTATTTTTTTAAAAAATCCTGCATTTCAGTCACAACCTTTGTTAGATAAAGTTTTGGGAAAATAGTCTAACATTAGGAGTACAGATGCCACAGATCCACGAGTACCTGTTGTCACTTACACGCAAGTAAAGAAAGAGGTTTCCAGGATGATCTGAGGTACTTCAACAAAATTAACAACTTCTGAAGCTCACTCAAAGCAAAGCTGAGCAGCCAGTTGACACACTGCAAAGAGCCAACGATCCGTCTGTGAGGCTGTTTTGAGGGAAGAATAGTACTTTGAGTGGCTTTACATCCACTGGAATCACCATGACAAGTGGACGTCAACAATTCATCTGAAACACTGCACCTTGAACAATACTGCACTGAAACATGCACTGCAGTCAGAGGAACTTGAATTCAATGCTGGTTTCCACCTGACCTCCTTTTTAAAAAAAAGTTAAAAACATCGCATAGATCTCTAGCTTTTGAAAAAGTGAAACCCGTCACTTTTTGCTAATCAATATAAACATCGCCAGTTGATCCATTTTTTATTCATTCACAGGATGAAGGCATCGTTGGCTGGGCCAGCACTTGTTACCCATCCCTAAATTGCCCAGAGGGCAGTTGAGAGTCAACCATATTGTTGTGGGTCTGGAGTCACATGTAGGCCAGACCAGGTAAGGATAGCAGTTTCCTTCCCTAAAGGACATTAGTGAACCTGATGGGTTTTTACAACAATCGACAATGGACTCATGGTCATCACTAGATTCTTAATTCCAGATATTTATCGAATTCAAATTCCACCATCTGCCAAGGCAGGATTTGAACTCTGGTCCCCAGAACATTATCTAGGTCTCTGAATTAACTGCCCAGTGATAATACCACTAGGCCATTGTGTCCCCCAATATTGTGAAAGACAACCACTGGACAGCAGAAATCTGAAGATCACTAGCGAACAATAAACAGAAAGAGAACAAGACACCCTCCAAGTCACTCTTTTAAGAAAAGAACAATAAAATATGAAAACAGATGATCTATTTGGTTACTGATGGGCAGTCCTGGTGGATCAAGGCACATGATGTGAACCTGACAGAACAGCTCAAGACTGCCAGCTCCACGTCAAAAATAGCACGGGGCTCAGGAACTCATTTCCTCTCTCAAGTCTACAGTATTTGTGAAAAGGTTGTAGAAATTCCTCGTAGTGTTAAGATGTGGTGAAGTTAAGCCAAGTTAAGCTTACTCTCCCGGAACCACATCAGAGGGGATTTCACCCTCAGATGAGAGTGAGTGAGTGAGTGAGTGAGTGAGTTTACTAACAGTGTGTCAGACCGGAGATCCCCTCAAGCTCTCAAACTCAGATCAGCAGCAAAACGCCGCTGCACTGCAGCTAAGTCTCAGTGCGACCAAAACAAAAACTTCTTCCAAGACCCGGTCTCCCTGTGAAAAGCCACAGGTCGAACAAAGAATGAGCTCTTTTTTCTGCCAGAGGATGGTCAGGCCAAGGGGAGGTGAAAAAGAAATCAACAGTTCCATTCTGTTTTTAAAGAAAACCCCGAGCACGCTCTCATTTCCAAATGAACACCGACCATTTTGCGGGAAAGAAACACGTGTAATATCGAGCCGAAAGAGAATAAAAGACAACACCTCGATATAATTCAGTTCTGGCTCCGCTCGTCCCAACTCCACAACGGAGCAGGGGACAGGAAGGGAAGCGGTGACCGAGAGAGAAACTTCTGAGTTGGGAGGCCGCGAGAGTCAAGGATCTATCCCCCACCCCGCGGCTTTATCCCCCCCCCATAACCCTGCTCGCCCCCTCCCCGCTTTATCCCCTCCCCTCCCACACCCCGCAGTGCCTCTCTCTTTCTCTTCACCTTGTAAACTTTGCCAAAGGCGCCGTCGCCCAGCTCCCCGATCACTTGCCAGCTCTCCTCCGGGTTGCAGTCCCGGCGGACATGCTCGTACTGTTTGCTTTTCTTCTTCTCAAAAGTGGACAGTCTCAAAATCTTCTTGAAGTTGGCGAAAGCCATGTCTGAGCGGGTGGGTGGATGTGAAATGGACAGGAAGCCGGGAATCCGCGTGCAGCTTCTCCCAAGCCCCGGGTACAGCTCCCCCAACCCCGGTGAAGGCGGCGGCGGCGAGCTCCTCTCCGCTCACTTACTCTCCCAGTCACTTCAAATGGTCCATCCACCAGGAAGGCTTTCACTCCGTACGAAGCTATACCCCCTCTCCCGCACTGCCTTCTGCCCAGGTCCCAGTCACACACTCAGCAACTTCCCAACGCCTGAAGCTTCAGCTCCATCCACCTGCCGCTTCCCTCACGGTCAGGACCGCTAGCCCCTGTTGCCGTCACCCATTGGCCGGTGTCTGCCCTTGTCCCACTCCCATTGGTCGGTTGTCTGCCCTTCACCACCCCCATTGGCCGGTCCCAACGCCATCCCCACTTCCATTGGTCTCTCCCTAAAGTTCCCCGCCTGCTCTGCATCCCATTGGTCAGCTCTCATAGGGCCGGCCACAGACTTCACGCTCATTGGTCTGTCCCCACATTGCCGCACCTACCACTTCCCATTGGGCAATCTTCACTGTCCACGCCCCTTCCCGGCTCTCATTGGTGACCCCACTTCCCGGAGAGGGGAGAATGGTAGTTTCGATATGTAGGGGCTGTGTAATTTTGTGCATTATTTGTACAATTTATTTGAAAGAGGAGGAATTAGGAAGCGTGATTAGTAAGTTTGCAGATGACACCAAAACAGGTGGTATACTGGACAGCGAAGAAGCTTATCTAAAATTACAAAGGGATCTCGATCTCACTAATTTGATTGAGTTCTTTGAGAAAGTATGGAAGGGGATTGATGAGGTCAGAGTGTTGGATGTGATTTGTGTGGACTTCACTAAGGTGTTTCACAAGGTACCTCAAGGTAGACTGGTTTGCAAGGTTAAATCAGTGAATACAGGGAGCATTAGCTGTTTGGGTACAGAATTGACTCAAAAGTGAGGTTGCAGACTTGTTTGCTGAGCTGGTGTGTTTGATTGCAGACATTTCGTCACCCTGCTAGGTAATATCATCAGTGTGCCTCTAGGGAAGCATTGGTGTTCTGTCCTGCTTGTTATTTATAGGCCTTGGTTTGCTGGGGTGGTTGGCATTACTTCCAGTTCTGGTTTCAGTGGTTTATATATCAGGTCTAGTTCAATGTGTTTGTTGATGAAGTTCCAGTTGGAATGCCAGGCGTCCAGGAAGTCCCTGGCATGTCTCTGTTTGGCTCGTGCTCGTATGGATGTGTTGCCCCAATCAAATTCATGCCGTCCTTTGTCTGTGTGTATTGAGGCCAGTGAGAATTGGTCACGTCTCTTTGAGAGAGAATGAGAAAGTGGTTTAGATGTGGGATGAGGCTGGGGGTAGGGAGATTGGAAAACTGGTGAATTCTACGTTAAGGCCATTAGGCTGTAGGCTGCTGAGGCGGAATATGAGGTGTTGCTCCTCCAGTTTGCATGTGGCGTCATTGTGGCACTGGAGCAGGCCCAGGATGGACATGTCGTCAACAGAGTGGAAGGGGGAGTTAAAATGGTTGGCGACCGGAAGGTGTTGTCAATTATCACGTACAGAGTGCAGATGCTCCACGAAACAGTCCCCAAGTCTGCGCTTGGTCTCACCAATGTAGAGGAGGCCCCATCAGGAGTAACAGATACAGCAGACGAGGTTGAAGGGTTTAGGCCCGAACCGTCAAGTTTTCCTGCTCCTATGATGCTGCTTGACCTGCTGTGTTCATCCAGCCCCATGCTTGTTATCTTGGAGGATGTACAGGTTAACTCCCTGTTGGATATGAAAAGTTTGCTTTGGGCCTTGGATGGAGGTTGGGGGGAGGTACAGGGGCAGGTGTTGCACTTCCTGCGATTGCAGGGAAAGTTGCCAGATGTGGTGGGGTGAGTGAGGAGTGTGAAGCGGACAAGGGAGTTGTGGAGTGAGTGGTCCCTACTAAAGACAGATGGGGTGGGGAGGGAAATCCAAACCTCCCTCTCATCCCCATCTCCTTGACCTGACACAATCTGTTCATCTTCTTCCCACCTATCCACCCTACCCTTCCCAACAACCAATCCCCACGACCTCCTACCTGCATCTACCGATCACCACCCCACCAACCGTTCCCCAGGCCCACCCATCCTCCGTCTTGCCTCCTTAACCTGTCCATCTTCTCACCCACCAATTGCCCCACCCATCCCACTGACCAATCCTCACCGCTCCCTACTGCATCCACCTATCACCATCCTACCTACCTTTCCCCAGCCCCACCCTTCCTCCCTCAATTTATTTCCCAGCTCCCTTCCCCCTCCCCATTTTTGAAGAAGTGTCCTGACCTAAAATGTCAACTTTCCTGTTCCTCTGATGCTGCCTGACCTGCTGTGTTCCCCCAGCTCCACACTGTTGTCTCTGACTCTAGCATCTGCAGTTCTTGCTATCTCAGGGTGTGTTTCCATGCTGTATGACTCTTTGATTCTATGGCTCCTGATTGGTCACATTCACTGTCGATCACAGCCTGTTCCACCCTCTCTCCTGCCAGGCCAGCTAGCAGGCTGCGGTGAAATGAGTGTACTAAGTGAAAGAGTATCCCTGCTCTTTACTGTCAGACTCCTTTGCAATATATCCATTCACAACTCTAATTTGGGACATCTTGCAATCTTCATGTTTCTCCTGCACTTTCCAGCAATTAAAGTTTGGATCAGCCAGGCTACTGTTTCCTTCCTTTTCTTTCAAAACTTGTTTGTTTCTTCAACTTTGTTCATGAACTTGGCTTAATGATACTCCTGTGAAATGCATTGGGACGTTTTACTGGCTTAAAACACTTTGTACTATGATATGATTCAATGATAAGATTATAAAACTTCCACCACTTCTATGCCACTGGTACGTGATCCGCTCAATTTAGGCCAGCCTTAGCCTCATTTATTTATGGTTGCAAATGAAAACAGCACACAACATACAAACATCTGAATAAGGAACAAGTGTAGGCCATGCAGGCCTTCTAGCCTGCTCCAACATTCAATAAGATCATAACTTGATTGTGGCCTCAACTCCACTTTTGTACTGACCCATGATACCCTTTGAAACACTTATTACTCACAAATCTATCCAACTTTGCCTTAAAAATGTTTCAGTGGTACAGGGCGTTGGTTAGGCCATGTCCCAAATACTGTATACAGTTTTGGTCATCTTATTTAGGGAACAATAGATGTGCATTGGAGGCAGTCCAGAGGAGGATTACCACATTGATGCTGGGAATGAGTGTGTTGTCCTATGAGGTTGTATAAGCTGGGCTTGTTTCCACTAGAGTTTAGAAGAGTGAGAAATAATTTGCTTGAAGTATATAACATCCTGAATTATCTTGTCAAGGTGGATGTGGAAAGGATGTTTCCTCTTGTGAGTGAGTCCAGAACCAGTAGGTGTAGATTTAACATTAGAAGTTGACTTTTGAGGACAGTGTTGAGGAGAATCTTTTCCTCTCAGATGCTTATGTCAGTCAGAAGGCAGTGGAGACAGGGTGATTAATTTTTTTTAAAAGCAGAGGTAGGTAGATTCTTGTTAGGCAAGGGAATCAAATATATTGGGCAAAGGTGGGAATATGGAAACATAAACAGACCTTATTGAATGGCAGAGCAGGTTCAAAGGGCCAAATAGTCTCCTTCTGTTCCTATGTCATAAGTTTGATTATAAAAGTATTGAGTAACCCCATCTCCACAGTGCTTTGGTGAAGAGAGTCCCAGTACTCAGGATTTTCAGAGAGAAACCAAATTCTACTCACCTGAGTCTTAAAAAGTCTTGTTTTTAAATTGTGTCCTTCAATGAGAAATATCCCTTCTGCAACCACCATGTCAAGTCCACTCAGGATGTTACAAGTTTCGGTCCAATGGCCGAGTTTTGGAAAATAGGTTAAATTTCAATGGCCAAAGTCTTTTGGATTGTTAAAAGTCTAGATGTCGGAACCAGTTCTGAGTCCTTAATGTGTTTGTGTCAATGGTTCAGCACCCAGCACGATCTTATTGGAGGTGAACAATTAACAGACCATCTTTGTGTTTGCCATTGAGTTAAGGATGGAGACAGGAGATCAAGTGAGTAGCACAATTAAGAGCTCCATTTTTAAGGGGGCATCAATAGCCTGTTTAATGCACTCTTTGCAGTCAAAGTAGTGATCCCGGTGTGGCATGGCAACCATGCGGCTGGACTAGCAGCCTCCTGTGGACACCTCCCAGCCTGGCATGGCGATCTCCCAGAGTGGCCTCCTGGTGTGATGGTGCAGCACCCAATGTGGCCTACTTAGCCCAGCGTGGCCGTCTGGAGCAATCCCCCAGCCTCATGATCCTCAAAGTGAAGCCCGACACAGTCTGGAGCCAGGGCCCGGCATGGGTTAGAAGACCACTGTTCTGGATTTTTACTTATGCAATGCTGGATATTTTATTTCTCTAATTTACATGATCTTGTAACTAAAGAAGCTGTACCTAGATACCTCTGTACCCAAACATGGTGCTTTAAGTGGCTAGGTAGAAACTTTTCACTGTGCTCATGAGTATATGTGACAATAAAGCTAATCCAATTCAATTTGATTCCATCAAAATGCCCATTTGTTCATTAATAGTTCACATATCTGCTCTTTTGACTGCCTCACTAGGCCTGGAGAAGTAACCTTATCATAGAGATTCATTTGCCTTGAACCCTTTTAGTTTGTCATGTACTTTATATTTTATAACTTCAGCTATAGTTTTTATGGGTTATTCTTTGACCCTTTGCTCATCCCCTTGTCATGTTTCTGCATGTTCTGTCTTTGTGTCAGCGAACTCCTTAGCCAGTCTCCCTACAGTGTTTATATTTGTCCATGTTATTCTTCTTTCTTATCCTGTCCTGATTAATAGAAACATAGAAGATAGGAGCAGGAGGAGGCCATTCAGCCCTTTGAGCCTGCTGCACCATTCTTCATGATCATGGCTGATCGTCCAACTCAATAGCCTAATCCTGCTTTTTCCCCATAACCTTTGATCCCATTCACCCCAAGTGCTACATCTAGTTGCCTCTTGAATACAATCAATGTTTTGGCATTGGCAACTACTTCCTGTGGTAATGAACTCCACAGGCTCACTACTCTTTGGGTGAAGAAATGTTTCCTCATCTCCTTCCGAAATAGCCTACCCCGAATGCACACACTGCGACCCCTGGTTCTGGACGCACCTACCATCAGCAACATCATCCCTGCATCCACCCTGTCCAGTCCTGTTAGAATTTTATAAGTCTCTATGAGATCCCCCCTCATTCATCTGAACTCCAGCAAAAACAATCCTAAGCTCGTCAATCGCTCCTCGTTTGCTTCCAAAGTGAATAACCTCACATTTATCCAAATTATACTGCATCTGCCATTGATTTGCCCACTCACCCAACCTGTCCAGATCATGCTGAAGGATCTCTGCATCACTGTCATAATTCAGTTTCCCACCCAACTTGATATCATCTGCAAACTTGGAGATGTTACATTTCGTTCCCACATCCAAATCATTAGTATATATTGTGAATAGCTGGGGTCCCAGCACTGATCCCCGTGGCACTCTGCTAGTTACTGAAACCCTCAACATGATTCATGTAACCCTGCTCTGAGCCTTCCTGTTTTACTCCTTTATTGACTTGAATACCTGTCATTTTCATCATCGATTTCATGTTGAAGGCTGCAAAGAACATAGCATAGTTTTTCCACTCTGGGGAAGCACTGGACAACAAAGAGCACTCTATCGGTCATATCCTGTGTCCGTCTTCTGAGGAGCTCATTGCAGTTTTTTGCTGTGGCACATCAGAACTGGCAATCGATGAGTTGAGCATCATATCCCATTCTTACAGGGATCCTTCAAAACCTTCAGATGTCCGTCGCGTTCCTCCTCATCTGAGCAGATCCTGTGTATGATAGGGCTTGTCTTTAGGGGATGGCTTCTTTAATATTTTAGGGTAGAAGCTAGAGAAGTGCAGCATAGTGAGGTTATCCGTGGGCTTGTGGTAGAGTGAGGAACCAAGGTGTCTGTTCTTGATGGAGATGGCATTGGTCAGACAGCAAAGACATCTTGCTCAAACTTGTGCATGAAAATGTGGGTATATTAGGGTGCAAATTTGGTCCCAATGCTGTTCCATGCATCTGGATAAAGCATTAGTTGTTGAAGGTGAAGACGTTGTGGTCAGGGATGAAGCGGATGAGTTATCGGATGGTGTCTGGAAATTGGCAGTTGTTGGTACTGAGTACCAAGGCTGTTGCAGTGATGCCGTCATCATGGGGAATGCTGGTGTGGAGTGTGGAAACGTCTACTGTGATGAGGATTATTCCTTGTTTGATTGATCCATAGGTGCTGAGTTTCTGTAAGAAATCTACAGTTTCGCAAAAAAGCTGGGGGTTCCTTGTACAATGGGTTTCAAGAGGCCCTCAACATA
>JAHRHZ010000289.1:3941283-3984820 GCA_024137785.1 Ginglymostoma cirratum | reverse complement strand
GCTGTGTTCATCCAGCCCCATGCTTGTTATCTCCATACCCATGAAGATGGCCTCAACCATGAACTTAGGGTTCATGTTGTGCTGCAGGTGACCCCACCATACTGTTCTGTTTCTGTAAGATCTTCCTTACTCTGCTATTTTGACAGTATCACCTTGATAAATTGTTATGAACTCTCCACTTTAATTAGTTTGTACAGTTTTGAATTTGGCATGCAATTCCAGTCATTTAGTTTGCTCCAACACCACCTTTTTAAAAAAACTCTTTGTAATTATCTCTCTGCCTCACTTAAAAAGATGATAGGTCATCCCTTCGTTGGTTATCCAGCTGTTGACACTTTACTCACCGCCTAACACTCTTGGTCATCTGCAGAGACTTATCATCTGGCACCCCACTCACACCAGTTGTATGATCTTTTGATTTCTGCCCTTGATCTCTCTGCCCATAAACTCTGGGTCTGTGTGCCCTGATCTCTCACTGCACCTAATGAAGGGGACTCCAAAAACTTGTGTGATTTCAAATAAACCTGTCGGGCTATAACTTGGTGTTGTGTCATGTCCAACACTGGCACCTCCACATCATGGCCAGAGGAGGTGGTGGAAGTGGACACAGTAGCAATGTTTAAGAGGCGTCTTGACAGATGTATGAATAGGCAAGTGTACGTACGGTGTAGAGACAAAAGGTTTTTAGTTTAGAAAGGCATCATGTGTCAGCATAGTCTTGGTGGGCCAAAGGGCCTGATCCTGTGCTTTGTTCTTATCTAGACAATAGTGTTTTGAAAGCAGCAATGAACACTCTGTCAATACTCTATTTCGGTATGACCTGTTAAGTTAGAAAATATTTTAAAATTCTAACTTGAGCTACAAATCTTCTATGATCATCCTTCATCCATTAATACAATGGAGTCCAAGTTAATGTTTTTACGTTGTTGCCTCTGTATTTCTTTGGTTCCCCAGTATCTCTGTGCATGTAATTATTATTCTCTATTGTTCATCGACTTCCTTTTTTTTGATGTGTGCACATTGGTGGCCACATTTCCCTACATTGCAACAGCAACTGCTGTTCAAAAGTGTTGCCTTGGTTGTAAAGTATATTGGGATGACCTGGGGTATTGGGGGGTGCCAGATATACGCAAGTATTTTATACCTTGTTCCTTATATTTCACTTTTTACATTAACTTCCTCAGTTTTTGTCATTCCAAAGCCCTAAAATAATTAGTATGGTCATTAACATTTTCAAAGAAAACATGAAATCACAGTTTCTTCAGAGCCTGCTTAATGGAAAGCCCGTGGGAGTGGATGTTTGCAGAACTTCCTTCCCAGATCAGTTTTCCTTACGACGCTGTGTTCGGCAAGGATGCCAAAGTCGTTATACACAGGAACAAAATGTCTAAACTGACAAATCAACCCCTTAGTCCCCACGTACCCATCTTAGACTGTGACTAATATTGTTTTTCCTGTCATAGCTTGTGATTCACTTGCATCAAATTTTATCTAACATTAACTATTTAATCTCTTACACCACATTTAATTCACGAGAGATCAAAACAGATTATAGGGTAAACATTGGGTAAATGCAAGGTCATAAATATGAAATTGTGAAGGGTAAAGACGAGAATATATTCTTGATGAACTGAGGACAAAGGTTTTTTTTAAACTTCCTGCAAATACGGTTTCAATGGCTAAGTCACATCACTTAAACATAAATAGATTTATTATAATATGTACAAAACCGTATAAAAAATGGTTCCAGAATTTCCTGCAATGGCCAGGCTGACAAATGTGTTGTAAGTATTGTCTATAAGTTCCTGCCATAGTAAATGTATGCTGGAATTGTAATTTTCAATTTTCTGCAGCAAACATAGCAGTAATGCAGTTATTAGCACAACATAATTTTCGGAATAATGGCCTATACATAAGCCGATATATCCATTAGGCTTTCCTTTTCAAAAGAAACTGGTGTAAAACTATTAACTTTATTTCATATCCTTTGATGAAGGTCTACTTGTAGAAGAATCGCCATTGTCTGTAAATCATTGGCTAATTGTGCTGTACATAATGCAGTAATCAAAGTTAAGTACTTTTTCCTCAACTATTCATTATTCATTATGGGATGCAGGCATCACTGGCTCGCCAGCATTTACTGCTTATCCTTAATATCATGTTAGAAGATGGTGGTGAGTTGCTTTTCTTCAACTATTGCAGATCTTGATGCAAAGGGATACCCACAACACTATTCAAAGGCAGTTCCATTATTTTAATCCAGTGACAATGAAGGAACAGTAATATCATTCGAAATCAGGATGATGCATAGTTTGGCAAGGAAATTGTAGGTGTTGGTGTTCCCATGCATCTGTTGCCTTTGTCCTTCTAGGTGTTAGAAGTTATGGATTTGAAAGGTGCTGTTGAAGGATCCTTGGTGAGTTGTGCACTACAATTGTAGATGGTACATATTGCTGCCAGTGTGTGTCAGTGGTAAAGAGAGTGAATGTTGAATATTGCAGATGTGGTGCTAATCAAGCGGCTGCTTTGTTCTGGACGGTATCAAGTCTTGAGTGGTGTTGGAGCTCCACTCACCCTGGCAAATGGACAGTATTTCTAACTTGTGCCTTGTAGATGGCTTTGAGAAAACAAGGAATGAGTCCCTGCCACAGGAATCTTAACATGACTATGGTCCAAGTCTTGCTACAACCCTAATCTATACAGGAAATCCAGGTATGACCTTTGTAAGGCCAAGAGGCAATACCAAACTAAGCTTGAGACCCAGAACAACCACACAAAAACCTATCGTTTGTAGCAAGGCTTACATGACATAACAGGCTATAAAGTGAAGTCAAAAAGAATAGTGGGCAAGAGTATATCCCTACCCGACGAGTTCAATGTATTCTATGCTCACTTTGAACAAATGGTCAATGAATCAATGTTATTTATCCCAATAGCATCGGATGCACCTGTACTCATGGTCACCACTCTAGACATTAGATTGGCCTTCTTGAGAGTGAACCCACGAAAAGCGATTATCCTGGATGGAGTCCCTGGCCGTGTACTCAGATCTTGTGCAAACCAGCTGGCAGGAGTATTCGCAGGCATCTTTAACATCTCCTTACTACAATCTGAAGTCCCTACCTGCTTCATGAGGACTATCATCATTCTGGTGCTAAAGAAAAACCATGCAGCATGTTTCAATGACAACCACCCAGTGGCTCTGACCGCCATAATTATGAAGTGTTCAAGAGGTTAGTCATGGCTCACATCCACTCCAGCCTACCAAGTTGTTTTGATCCTCTGCAATTTGCCTACCAGCGCAACAGGTCTACAGCAGATGCCATCTCCCTGGCCCTACACTCATCCCTGGAGCATCTGGTTAACAAGGATACCTATGTCAGACTCCTACTTATTGACTGCATTTCTGCCATAATTCCAAACAAACTTATCTCTAAATTCCGAGACCTAGGTCTCAGCTCCCCCTCTGTAACTGGATCCTCAACTTCCTGACTCATAGACAGCAGTCAGAATAGGCGACAACACCTTCTCCACCATAATCCTAACACCAATGCCCTGTAAGGCTGCATACTCAGACCCACTATACACCTTATATGCTCATGACTGTGTAACCAAATTCCGCCCCAACTCTATTTACATGTTTGCTGATGATACCACTGTTGTAGGGTGGATCTAAAACAACAAAGAGACAGAATACAGGAAAGAAATTGACTGCTTAGTGGCATGGTGTAAACACAACAATCTCTCCATCGATGTCAGCAAAATAAAGGACCTGGTCATTGACTTTAGGAAACAAAGGGGGGAGCACATCCCTGACAGCGTCAACGGTGCTGAGATGGAAATGGTCAAGATTGACAAGTTCCTGAGAGTGATAATCACCAGCAATCTGGCCTGGTCCACCCACATTGATGCAATGGTCAAGAAAGCACAACAACATCTCAACTTCCTCAGGAGGCTAAGGAAATTCGGCATGTCCACAAGGATTCTCACCAATTTTTATAGATAGAAAGCATTCTAACTGGATGCATCACAGTGTGGTGTTCCCAAGACCGCAAGAAAATACAGAGAGCTATGAACACAGCCCAGTTCATCACACAAACCAACCTTCCACCCATCGACTACACCCATATTTCCCACTGCCTCGGGAAAGCAAGTAACATAATCAAAGACTCCTCCCATCCTGGTTATACTCTCTTTTACCTTCTTCCATAAGGCAGAAGATATAAAGACTTGTGTACATGTATGAATAGATTCAAGAACAGCTTCTTCCCTGCTGTTATTAGACTTCTGAATGGAACTCAAAAATTTTAAATTTAATGATGATCTTGCTCTCTGCGCTTCTTCTCTGCAGCTGTAACATTGTATTTTTTGCTCTGTTCTATTATCACAATGCACCTTGTATGGTATTATCTGCCTGTGCTGTATGCAAAACAAAACTTTTCACTGTACAATAACAAATCAAATCAAATCAGTGTACCACTCCACAATTAACAACATTTCCAGAACACACACTTTGAGAGAAGGCACAGTGCCCCAAGTTCATTAATACTACAACAAGACAGCAGTGCACAGAAACAGAACAGAGGCTCAAAAATTCAAGCTAGATTTTTTCTTGAACCTTATCATCATAATTCCTTTCAGCTGTCGGAGTCAATCAGAGCCTGTTACCACTCGCTTGTCCATACCTAATTAATTTTAACAGCAGCTGCGGCCCACAGGTGAGTCAATGAGGTGGGAGGGGAAGTTTCTTGGGAAAGGGTGAAGATCAGTCGGCTTATCCTGCCATTATTTTGTTGAATCAGGTGCGGCACTTTTTCACATTCCAATTCCATAAAAGCAGATTTCTTTTGAGCCAGTTGTTTGAACAGCATCCCACAGTTTCTGGATATGTATAATAGCAAACACACATCAAACAATATCTGGAGAACAAAGTTCTTCTCCAAGTTCTGAAGGACTACAACATATGAATGGGACAGGGAATTTGAGATGGGTTGTGCCATAAGCTGTTTCCAATGAAAAGATCAAGAGAAAGTAAAAGGCCAGAGGGAAAGGTTTAGTTCTAATGAGAACATGAGGAATGCTGGTTAGGCAGCTCAGTAATAAATACAGCCTGTGCTTTGACTTGGCAAATTAGTGTAGGTATTTTGGTTTCAAAATGATGTATAAAGCCTTATTTTGATAAAGCAGTGAGCCAAACATCCATACATTTCAGCTACACATTTCTGATACCTTATATTGGTTATTGTTGTGCTACTTCACAAGTAGAAAGGGAACAGCAATGTTCAAGTAAGATACCATAGATCCATATAGAACCAAGCAATCTATCACAGAAAGGGATGCTGCACTGCAAAACATTCCATGTTGAGTTTTTCTGTGCAGCAGGTTTTGACAGGCTTGGAATATTTGTACATACTAAATGCTAAACCTTTATTATCTTTACAGGGCTGTGAGTCAAGTTCATACAATGTTCTTTGTTGCAGTAACATATTAATGGTCATGAAAGGATCACTCTGCCTGAGCCTCTATAATCTGTGAAAGAATGCAATAAAAATGCCTGAGGCAATCAAAGGCACTTCTAACAACACAGTTTTTGTTAGACAAATGTATCATTGCTCCCATTGTCATAATCAGTTATGTCTCACTGGCTACAGTGAAAAGGTATATCATTTCACTGATACAGCTGAAATACTTACATATGTTCATACTTTTATTCAGCACCCCAAACCCCTGGCTCGTTTTGCAGACAAAAGATACTCAGTGTTTTATTGAGTTGCTTGTCTACATTAAGTCTGGAAAATTAACACAATAGATCATTCTGTGGACACCATTTCACAATTTCCACCATTTGACTTGATATTGGATACTTTCATGGATAAAAATGATGTTGAAAACGATACTTCTAACTGAAGATAATATCATCTGACAAACTCAGATAACCCTCATGGATTATACAAAATGTGGGAGCATGAAGGAGATCTTATTCCTCAGCAACCCAAGTAATCTGATGTACAACTTCAGAGTGAGAGGCTTGATTCCTTACTGGGGAGTGAACTTTGAATGCAGAAAGTTTGACATGGAAGCTTGGGATCTCAGGGGAAGAGATAAAATTGGGTTACCAAGTGTAAGTATTCCTGTTTCTCCTGTCTGACAACCAATGCTATAGTACACTTCCTTTTCTCCCTCAGCTGTCCTTTCCTTCCTTGATCTATTGTATTCCCTGAGATCTGGGATACCTAGTTATCCAAGATTAAATCTGTGAAGGAAGTTACACCTGAAGTTCCAAGCCTCATTATAATATTTATTCGGGCAACCCATCTCCTGGAATAGGTCATTCCCATCTTCATTAAACCACTAAAGCTGTTCACATCACTTCAAATGTGATCTAATCAAGGTTTCAGACAGGTTTTAATATAATTTCTCAGCTTCCAAATTCTATACCTTAAAAATGAATCGAGGTGCTCTGATTCCAATTCTTAATTGGTCTTGTTAATCAGCATCACAACTGCAGGCTGTGGCTATGCCAGGATGCCTGCATCAGTGGCTGATCATTCCAAACACCTTTATGGAGATAAGACTTTAGTCTTCAAGATCTAGATGTTTTGTTCCTCTGTTTTGTTCAGCCCACTCATCCTATGGATAGAAAGCTGCAGAACAACCTTGCAGGCTCTCACACTGCTGGTGCCTCCCGCATCACAATCTGCCAGTACACCTAACTGGATGGCAATTCCAGAGATGGATTTAAACGTATTCTCTTTAACTTATTTAACAGTGAAATTGTAACATATTGGGTAGAAGATCAACATTCTAACATTATGAGAGAAAAGACCCTCTTCTAAGTCAGAGCTAGATTCATGATGTGGAAATGCTGGTGTTGGACTGGGGTGGACAAAGTAAAAAATCACACAGTACCAGGTTATAATATTTTCTGATGAAGGGTCTAGGCCCGAAATGTCAAGCTTTCCTGCTCCTATGATGCTGCTCGGCCTGCTGTGTTCATCCAGCTCCACACCTTGTTATCTCGGATTCTCCAGCATCTGCAGTTACTATTATCCCAGGTTTTAATCCAACAGGTTTATTTCAAATCACAAGCTTTCATAGCACTGCTCCTTTGTCAGGTGTAGTGAGAGAGGGCACACAGACACAGTTTTTTGGCAGAGAGATCAAAAGATCATACAATTGGTATGAGTGAAGTGAACAAACATAAAATGGCTGATGGAGAACTCTGTAAGAAATGAGATGAAAATTTTGATTGATTAAGATGCAAATTCCAGAATCTGTTTCAAGTCACTGTCCTGATACAATTAAAGGTTTTACCAGTGTCTGCCTAACGTTCCAAACTTCAATCAGGCAGAGATACAAAAGTTGACATCTCAGGTCAGAGACTGAATTGTAGGTGTGAGGCCTCATTCAGAATCTGCCTCCAAGTTTTAACCTGGAATCAGGCTGGTTTTATTCCGGAAGCAGGAATTTATAAAATGTCACACTGACTGACTGTGGCCACAAATTGTGTGTTTTTGAACAAAACAGATGATTCAGCCCATAGATGTTTGTATGTGTGCGTGTGTGCGTACTGTCCTGTTTTGACAGCATCACCTCTCTCACTCTCTCTCACATAAATCTATGGGGTGAATCATTTCATTCAAAATGTTTGTCCATTTGCAGATACATTCTATTTTGTTCAAAAAACACACAATTTGTAGTCACAATTAGTCCGTGTGGCATTTTGGAATAAAACCAGCCTGATTCCAGGTTAAAACGTGGAGACAGATTCTGAACAAGGCCTCACACCTACAATTCAATGTCTGACCTGAGATGTCACCTTTTGTATCTCTGCCTGATTGAAGTTTGGAAAGTTAGGCAGACATTGATAAAACCTTTAATTATCTCAGGACAGTGACTTGAAACAGATTCAAGAATTTGCAACTTAATCAATTGAAATTTTCGTCTCCTTTCTAACAGAGTTCCCCATCAGCCATTTTATGTTTGTTCACTCCACTCACATCAGTTGTATGATCCTTTGATCTCTTTGCCTATAAACTCTGTGTCTGTGTGCCCTCTCTCGCTGTACCTGACAAAGGATCAGTGCTATGAAAGCTTGTGATTTCAAATAAACCTATTGGACTATAACCTGGTGTCATGTGATTTTAGACTTGGAACTCAATTCAGATCTAGGTCCTGTGATCAGAAGGTTGTTCCTGCTTTTCCTTGCCAAATTTCCCCGTTTTTCTCTCAAAGGCATTCACTTGTTTGCCAATTTGTGGTTTCATAGATGCGGGACATCCTCTATTATGTTGCCAAAGTGACCACTTTTCACATTGTCAAAAATAGAGACTGTTGGCTGTGTGTTCAATTTTAGGTGATAACTAACATTAAGCAACTCTGTCCTTGCTTAGCTTCCACAAACACTTCTAGCATGTGTCACTGAACTATAATCGGGGGTAAGAAAGCTGACTGTTCCCTCTACTCTCCACAATCCAGGGACACTAGTTATTGAACTGAATATCCTTTAGAATTCAATATCCTTTATTGTCACGTACATTCAAAACAAAATGCAGTGAAAAGTGTGCACTATTACTCGTGCAAAAGCACCAAAGAATGACATAAATAACAATAACTTAAAGAGACTCCAACTTTCCTTCTTCACTGCTATACCGTCACCAGACTCCTGCTCCAGGCTTTCCGGCCCACTCTGTGCTGCGAGAATGCTCTGTTCCAGGCTACAAATTATTTGTGCTAATTACTGACCACAAAGGCCAGGATCAGTTCCATTAGCACAAATGAGCCTGAATTTGAGATATTTGTTTCAACATCCTTGCAAATGGACAGGAAGCCCTCTAGATATTTTGTCCATCCAAACTGTATTTGGAGACTGACAGGGCAAACAATGACTGATCTCTCTTCTGGATCAGGATGAGAACTTGATCACTTAAAATGATTACTGATTATTTTCAATAAAAACCGAAAGAACTGCGGGGTCTGGAAATCAGGATCAAAAACAGAAGTTGCTGTAAAAGCTCAGCAGGTCTGGCAGCATCTGTGAAGAAAAGTTCAGAGTTAATGTTTTGGGTCCACTGACTCTTCCTCAAAACTTGATTATTTTCATGCCTTTTTGCGTACCATTACAATTTCTTGAGAAATCTCCGAATTATTGTGCAACCTTATGAAAATGACAGTTTTGTTTTACACTGAAAGACATTTTTAAAACTTGTTGAGGAATTATAATCAGAACACTTTTCTGATTGTGCTTAAATTTGTAAAGGTAGAACCCAATAGATCTCGATGAGGTAAATGGAAAAGAATGTCTGTTTACTTTAGCAGCTGTATATTTTCAACATTCTGCTGGATTATCACTGCTGTGAAGATATGGTTAAATCTGCACACATCTGGTTTTGGTTTCTTGGTTAAAACAGTACTGATAGTGGAGTTAGTGACCATACCCAGAGAAAATAAGGAGATGTGATTGATGTCATGTTATTATGAACTTCTGACATGACATAGAATTTGATAGCTGGTGATACGATTTGATTGTCTGATTTTTTTTTCCACAGAACATTATTTTATTTCTTGATACAGGATTTGAAAGACTAGAGCAGGTCTGCTTACAAGGTGAGAATAAATGAACAAGTCAAAACAGTTCGTATAAGTCAGAGGCACGTCTTCCACCAAAATCTTTTCCTTCTCACAGTTCCAGTGTTTATTGCAACTTCAGCA
The DNA here is from genome assembly GCA_024137785.1 of Ginglymostoma cirratum. Classification (NCBI taxonomy): domain Eukaryota; kingdom Metazoa; phylum Chordata; class Chondrichthyes; order Orectolobiformes; family Ginglymostomatidae; genus Ginglymostoma; species Ginglymostoma cirratum. Next base: position 3,975,109 of record JAHRHZ010000289.1, on the reverse strand, counting down.
TTATGTAAAACTAATTTTGTTTGAATATATTAAATTTCAATCACAAGCTTCCCTCTTTTTGATATTTGTCGTGAAGCTAAATGCATTGGTAAAGAATGAGAAAATTCCTAAGTGCTCAGACGATGAAAGAATACAAGTTGATAACTTCAGTTCATCATTTGCCCATCCCAGCTTGAACAATCTTTACCATTAAATCATTTTCTGTATCTACAGATGCTGCCCTAGCTGTTGAGTATTTCCAGCATTTCCTTTTCATTTCAGATTTTTAGAATTCACAGGTTTTTGTTTCTCACATTCAGATGTCTTGTTTCAAATGGCCAGGAAAACATTATCTTTAGGACTCAGTCTACTCGGACAGCGTTGATGTGCCTGAGCCATTCTTGGTGATAGTCACTGAAGACCCCCTCCAAAGTACATTCTGTTTCCTTGCCACCTTCAATACTTCCTTTAAATGATGTTCAACATTGAGTAGCACAGACTCATCACTTAAAGGGTGGTGATAAAGTAGCAACCAGCAGGAGATTTCCTTCCTCATGTTTAACTGGATGCAATGAGACGTCCAGTGCTAGTTGAGGACTTCGAGACCACTTTCCTTCTGACTATATTGTTGAGTTGCTACCTCTGTGTTGGTGGCACATGACATATGTTGGGTACAGTGATGAAGGCGACTGGGGTAATGTCCTTAAGGTATATTTCTGGAAGTTTGACAATGTCGGGCCATTGTTTAATTAGCCTGTAGGACAACTCCCCTGATTTTAACACTAGCCCTAGGATGTTAGGAAGGACAACTTCACAAGATTAACAGGGCTGCGTTGACCATTCTCTTTTCTGGTGCTGAGGTTGATGTTGGTTGGTGCATTCAGCTTCATTTCTTTCTCCAGACTTTGGTGGTGTTTTGATAAAGTGCCTTGCTGATTGGAAAATTTATTGTTAACCAAGTTGCCATGTTTCTTCAGTCACACATCAGCCAATCAGGTAAGAATGGCAGATTTCTTTCCTTCCTCAATATCTGACGTATTCAGCTGTTTCTTGTGTAATTAATCAAATTGGTTAAAACTGGAATCTGTGATGCCCGGTACCTCATGAAAAGGTTGACATAGCTCATCTATGTGACACTTCTGTTTGACACATTTCGTTCCCCAAAGGGCATTAATGAAGCAAACGCTTTTTTCACACACAACAACAAGTCAGGGGGCAGAGTTGATTATGGTAGGCATTACAAAAGAGAAAGTGCTACAAAAGCTAAAAGGTCTAAAAATTGATAAATCTCCTGGCCCCGATGGGCTACATCCCAGAGTTCTGAGGGAGGTGGCTGAGGAAATAGCGGAGGCGTTGGTTGTGATCTTTCAAAAGTCACTGGAATCAGGGGAAGTCCCAGAAGATTGGAAAATTGCTGTTGTAACCCCCTTGTTTAAGAAAGGATCAAGACAAAAGATGGAAAATTATAGGCCGATTAGCCTAACCTCGGTTGTTGGTAAAATTCTAGAATCTATCGTTAAGGATGAGATTTCTAAATTCTTGGAAGTGCAGGGTCGGATTAGAACAAGTCAGCATGGATTTAGTAAGGGGAGGTCATGCCTGACAAACCTGTTAGAATTCTTTGAAGAGGTAACAAGTAGATTAGACCAGGGAAACCCAGTGGATGTTATCTATCTAGACTTCCAAAAGGCCTTTGATAAGGTGCCTCATGGGAGGCTGCCGAGTAAGATGAGGGCCCATGGTGTTCGAGGTGAGTTGCTGGCATAGATTGAGGATTGGCTGTCTGACAGAAGGCAGAGAGTTGCTCTTTTTCAGAATGGCAACCGGTGACAAGTGGTGTCCCGCAGGGTTCAGTGTTGGGGCCGCAGCTGTTCACTTTATATATTAATGATCTGGATGAAGGGACTGGGGGCATTCTGGTGAAGTTTGCCGATGATACGAAGTTGGGTGGACAGGCAGGTAGTACGGAGGACGTGGGAGGCTGCAGAATGATTTAGAAAGTTTAGGAGAGTGGTCCAGGAAATGGCTGATGAAATTCAACGTGAGCAAATGTGGGGTCTTGCACCTTGGAAAAAAGAATACAGGCATGGACTATTTTCTGAACGGTGAGAAAATTCATAAAGCCGAAGTACAAAGGGATCTGGGGGTGCTAGTACAGGATTCTCTAAAGGTTAACTTGCAGGTTGAGTCTGTGATTAAGGAAGCGAATGGAATGTTGTCATTAATCTCAAGAGGGTTGGAATATAAAAGCAGCGATGTGCTTCTGAGACTTTATAAAGCTCTAGTTAGGCCCCATTTAGAATACTGTGTCCAATTTTGGGCCCCACACCTCAAGAAGGACATACTGGCACCGGAGCGTGTCCAGCGGAGATTCACACGGATGATCCCTGGAATGGTAGGCCTAACATACGATGAACGGCTGAGGATCCTGGGATTGTATCCATTAGAGTTTAGAAGGTTGAGGGGAGATCTAATAGAAACTTACAAGATAATGCATGGCTTAGAAAGGGTGGAAGCTGGGAAGTTGTTTCCGTTAGGTGGGGATACTAGGACCCGTGGGCACAGCCTTAGAATTAGAGGGGGTCGATTTAGAATGGAAATGAGGAGACATTTCTTCAGCCAGAGAGTGGTGGGCCTGTGGAATTCATTGCCACGGAGCGCAGTGGAGGCCGGGACGTTGAATGTCTTCAAGGCAGAGACTGATAAATTCTTGATCTCGCAAGGAATCAAGGGCTACGGGGAGAGTGCGGGTAAGTGGAGTTGAAATGCCCATCAGCCATGATTAAATGGCAGAGTGGACTCGATGGGCTGAATGGCCTTACTTCCACTCCTATGTCTTATGGTCTTATGTCTTATGATACATCGTCAGCATTAGAATGGTTTTACTTCAAGAGGCTTTTTTTTCCGTGACAGCAAATAGATCCTCTCTATTACTATAAAACCCTTGAATCATTTTAAATTTTTCAGTTGGATGACCTTTTAAATCAGTCACAAGGCTATTCCTTCCATGAGATCTTGGACCACTCCTCTATCATTCCTAACACTTCCTCATTCTCCTCAATCATTTTCCAATGAAATTTCAGATACGCTGCAAGACCTGCTGAATTTCTCCAGCACTTTGTTTTTATTTTGTATCCTAATAAACAGATTGCTCAGTGGGATACACTTCTAATTCTGACTCAAAAAAATTCTGGGTTTAAATCTCACTCTGAAGACTTGAGCACAAAACTCTGGACTCCTGTTTTTGGATGTTAGTAGTACTCTATTCCACATGCTTAAAATAATTCCTCAAGCTTAAAATTCTCATTTTTCTCTATCCAGAAGGAAAAAAAAATCTCCACTCAAAATAATCCTTTAACTTAATTTTATAAATTTTCCAAAGCAGAAGTAGTTGTCTGTCATAGGATGTTTTATGCTTTTTTGTTTATATTCTGGAAATGTTTTGTCTTTGTGGTACCTATTTAATCCACCCGTCTTTCACTATAAGCAAAAATTGTCTGCAATTAAATTTTTCCCTAGACAAAACTCAAAACATGCCACATGATGAACAACTGTGTTCAATTTATAATGCTGTTTTATTTTGGTTTCTGTAGAGACTCCAGAGAACAAATTTATGAGACAGAGAATGTGGCGACACTAGGCATTTTAAGGCTAAACTGGTTGTGTGCATCAGATTGTTGATGTGGTCCTATTTAGCATAGTGATGCAAGCATTCCGACGCACTGAAGCTGCTCCAATTGTTCGGCAAACAAATGTAGGACAGAGCTGTTCAACTGTCAAATTGAAGCCTGCACATAAAGTATTCATAGACTCATAGAATTCCTACAGTGTGGAAGCAGGCCATTCGGTCCGTTGAGTCCACACTGACCCTCCAAAAAGCATCCCACCCAGACACAACCCTCTACCCTGTCCCAGTAATCCTGCATTTCCCTGGCCAATTTTGCTAGCCTGCTCCGTCCTGGACACTATGGGTAATTTAGCATGGCCAATCCACCTAACCTGCACATCTTTGGACTGTGCCAGGAAACTGGAGCACCCAGAGGAAATCCACACAGTCACGGGGAGAATGTGCAAACTTCATTTAGACAGTCGCGCCAGGCTGGAATCAAACCCAGGTCCCTGGTGGTGAGGCAGCAGTGCTGACCACTGAGCGATCATGCTGCCCAAGTGTTGATGCTGTTGGTAAAAAGATTGTCCAATTAAAAATAGTGTCGTGTTAATTATGGTTCAGAAACTTACTTCTACAAAAGGAAAGGAAAAGAAAATTCAAGAAGTTTCTTCTTCTGTCCAGTGTGTTATTCCTTTTGTTTGACATTCTTGACCCTGGATAAAAATACTCCTTTTGTCTACAAGAAGTATTCTTTTGGTTCATTGGATCACTCGCGGAGGAATATTTGATTGTGTCCCTGGAAGTCATGCCAGAAACAGGACTAAAATTCAGCTGGTGCTCCTTGTAATCAGCTTTTCCTCCCTATGTGGCTTTTTAGCTCAAGATGATTTGAATGGCCTGAATGTAAACTGATTTCATTTACATTTCAGCTGGTCTGTCATATGTGTGAATTGTATTATGATTTCCTTTCAAGAGAAGTTGCCTAGCTAATTCAATCCAGTTTAGTAAGATGATCAGTGGCCCACCATTCTGTAACAACATTAACACTCCATTTTACCAGTGTAATCCTAGAAAACTGTTGTGGATACCATTAGTAAATGAATGCTTGATAGATTCCCAACATTCCTATGTCCATTATTTCAATTTGAGTTAAAACTCAAACATTCTTGAATATTATATCATATAATCAGCTATAGCCATACAAGACAGCAGAAACTGCCTTCATGTGGACTTATTTCATGGAACACTTTTAGATATTTTTGTGTAAGGTTCTGAAGAGGTTAATGTTCATGTTAGCATTTACAAGTTGTGTGGAGTAATCATGAGTTGGAGGGCAGGAAGCTAGAATTTGTTTGTAAAGAATGAAAGGGGAGAAGAGTGCATGGTTCCTTTAAGAGGTAAAACGTTTTTCTAAGCTTAGAGATTCATACAGACAAAAAAGTGTCTGTATGTAGCTGAAGATGCACAACCAGTTTAAAATTGAAACATGTATCAATTTGCTGTGTCATTGGAAACCTTAGGCTTATTTTGATGTTTTGGCAACAAGTTGGAATCAGCCAATTAATTTAACCCAAACACTTAGTGATTGAAAGCCGATTGAATTTAAAATTGTTTTGACAACCTTGTGCAAATGCTATTGTGAGAAATTTGATTTGTCATCCAAGGCACTTAAGAAGAGGGTTTTTGAAAAATTGGTTTGAGAGTCATCCACCAGCTGAGAAATAAGCATCCAGCTCTCATGAGCAATTGCTAAAATCTCTAAGAAAGCACCATCTATCCATAAAAGGTACCACTGCATTTCTAGCTAAGAATCCTCACAAAAGACTGTGCAGAGAAAACATCCGCGACAGCCAGATCAGCGGAAGAAAGGCATTTATGACTGGAGAACAGCAGAAGAAAGGTGTGCAGACTTTGAGAGACTAAGTTTTAATTTATATTCTTATTACTTGGGTTGGGACTTGTGCTTATTGAAACAGCATACCAGTAGAATTTAATTCAGTTAGGGAATAGTTAGTAGTTAAAGGGAATTATTCAATTTGTTAGTAATTCTGTTAATTTGTTCACTGTTAGGGTTAACTAAATTAATTGTTACTTGTTACTTATAAAGTGAATATCAGGGATTTTCTTTCATTTAACCTCCCCTTCTCTGTAACAATTAACTCCACTCATTCTGTAGATGTCACACAATGTCTGCAGGTGGAAACAATGACTCTATTCTGCAGGAGCAGTCTCTGTACCAGTTTCCTAAGGTCCAAGAAGTTATGCCTGGCCAAGTTAGTATTATGCAATAAACTGTCTTGATACCTAAGATAGAGCCTTTTATGTAGATTCATTACGGTAGTGTATTCTCAATCACTAATCATTAGACATGCCCATCCTAGGGGGATAAACAAAGAACAGTAGTGTTTAAAAAAGGTCACACTGGAGCACTGTTCTGAGGTATACTAGACAGTTCAGACTTTTGTGCATCATTTGAGGGTTTTACTAGTTTTTCCTTCTGGGACAGAACTAAGTGAGGGCGCGAGAGAATTGGTGGCAGTGAACTACAAACTTAGCCAATACCATACACTGGTAGTGGTGGCAAACACAAGTGGTCATCTGGGAAAATACCACAGATATTTTAGGATTAACATTTCTAACATAATTCCCATACTATTGACCTTGTTCAACCTTTGCTGATAGATGATCCCTCAGATTGATAGATTGCTCTATATTGACCTCCAATGTTCACTGTCTCACAAAAACAATCCTAGGTTTCAATGGGGTTGTTGTAAATGAACCATTTGACATTCTGATACTGGTAAAAACCTACTTTACAAGAAGTAAATTCTTTCTGTTCAGTGAAAGCTACCCACCTGCATACAAGTTTTATAAGTTCCCTGTCATATAAATATGTAAGGAGCTAAAAGGGTTAATGCTGAAGAGACCCATAAGCACCAGCGACAATGAAGTAGTTCAACAAAACTGGTGGCAAAACAGCTTTTGCAGAGGGAGTAAGACTAATTATTAAGGTCCTCCTCACAGTCTCTGTAAGAATGTCTATCAAATTAGTGTATCTTGTATTTAGTTGCGATCATGTAATAAACCACACCTTGTTTAAGACAAATGCCTCTGTTAACTGGACTAGCAAGTGGTTTTCATAGAATTTCTACAGTGCAGATAGAGGCTATTTGGCCTATTGAATCTGCATGAACCCTCCAAAGAGCATCTCACCCAGACCCACTCCTATCCACATAACCCCAAATTCACCGTGACCAATCCACCTAACATGCATGTCTTTGGACTGTGGGAAAAAAACCAGAGCATCCAGAGGAAACCCACACAGACACAGAGTGAACATGCATACTCCACACAAATAGCCACCCAAGGCTGGAATCAAACTTGGGTCCCTGGCACTGTGACGCAGCAGTCTTAACCACTGTGCCAACCCATATACTACATCAGACAAAGCAAACCATGTAGATCCCTACTGCAATAAAGGATGATGGCAGCAAACCTACCCCATACTGGTCAATGGTGAGAACTGCCCATACAACATGGTGTGCAGCAGTACAGCTTCTAGGTAGCTGCCTTATACCACATGCTGCCAGCTGGAAAGGTCTGAAGATTCTTCAAATACAGCTTTATGAATCCTGCTCATGTAGACAGCCACAGCAGGGACTAATAAACATTCAAAAAAATCTTTGTGGCAAGATTTAACAAGGCAGAATCCACAGCTAATGGTAGAAGCAATTCAGACTTACTAAGAATTGCACCACTGAGTTAGGAAATTCCTGGAGCTGGAGTATTAGCCACTTCAAAGCAGTTATAGATTATAACTGATGCTGGTGATCTGTAGGAGCAATCCTGATTCAAGGTTCTGCCAGAAAGCAAATAAACATCAGAGACACCAGGAGCAAAGCTAAAAAAATGCACAGAATTTTAACATGACCGTTACATGAATACTACAATCCCTGAGGGCAAATTAAAGTGTCCAAGCTAAACAACAAGTTAAAGTAAACTGAGGTACACACTTCAGTTTTTGATTGACTGGCAGATTGAGGATAAAAATTTGCTGTTACAGATTGAAGATGTGATGCATACAATAGAAGCCAGCACTGAGCAGGGATGACCAATGTCCAGAGATGTTGTATCAAGCCAAGAGGAAAATTATTTTGTTCAGAGGTCCAGGATATTGTCAAAATGAAGTTATCTGTTTCAACAGGATAGCTGTCCTGTGTGAAGGGAATATGAGATCAAAGGTCTAACTTACATGTTGTTTAAGATAACAGCCTCTCATTGTAAGAGTAGGTAGTGGATTTCCTGTACCACACCAGAACAAATGGGCCCTGTAGATACTTACCCTTAAGTGGATGGTGGCAGCAAACCTACCCCATGGTGAGCATTACTGCAAACAGCCTCATAGAACAAGTATTCCATGGAGAAGATTGCTCATAGAACATTCACTGTCCCTAATCCCATGGCTATGGTGTAATTAAATGGCATTTCCTAACTTGATTTCTATTGCTATTACTCCTTCTCCCTTCAGCATCCCATATTCTTCCATTCCCTCTCTGGTTAATTGAAAATCTTTTCTTCTACCAACCTCAAACCCATTCAGACTCCCTCACCACATTCTCCTCGCCTTTACCCATAGACTTTGTGCAGTGAAACAAGTTCAGTGAAATCCATCAGCTTTAAGTTCCTCTAGCCCTCTCAACTCCAAATGCCCCTTCCTCCTTATTTCATTCAATCCAGTTAAAATTCTGACTTACCTTCTCAGTCTTATAGTCACTCAGAATGTCCATGATTCCAAGATTTTAATCACACCAAGACCATTTACAATCACTTTTGTCTTCCTTTTTACTCAAATTCACTGGCTTTTACACAGCCTTCATCTGTTCATGAGAAGAAAAAAGTAGATTTTTCCACTCCATTTCAAATTTCCTAAATTAATTTTCTCTTAATATCTCTTTCGATTTTCACCATGAGACCTACTTCCAGCTAAATATGCCCTTGCCTCTGTCCTAGTTGCACTAAATCCTCCAAATTAGTCACTGATCTCAAGCCCTACTATTCTTGCTTGTAGAGTCCCAACTATTTTGTCTTTATAACTAAAGGTGGGTACACAATATATATATTGCAAATTGTCCTTGCCATTCGTCAGTAGATCTGGTATGATATTTTAATCACTTCAATCAGCCTAGCAAAAAAAAAATCCTTATTACTCCGAGAGCATCATAAAACGCAAGAAGCTGTTTTGTTTCTTCTAGACTCAGTTACTATTTTGGTTGCTTTGCTATTCTTTACCCATCAACAGACCATAAATTCCATCTTGTTAAAAAATTAGTTGAAGGTATTCTGCCATGCAGTGTCAAACCTGCACAGTACCCGCAACTTTCAGCCTATAATGGCTCCCTGTCCATCAAAGGACCAAATTTAAACACCTTCCAATATTCTTTAGTCATCTGATTTTGCTATTGGTCCATTTCTGGAAGATTTTCACCAAGCCTTTCAATTTTTGTCTCCATTTTCCAACATCTACTCAAAGTCTATTTCTCAGTTATACATGCTTTACTTTTCCTATTCTTTTTCTAGTAGCCATTTCTCTATCAGATGTCACAGTGAAACAGCTTGAGATTATTTTTCAGGATAGATACACTAATTAGTCATATAATGTTGTAAAGCTTGTCTGTATTTGTGCCAACAACATATCATAAAAACAACTTCAGAACAGCAAGCACTTTATCAGCTAGTTAGGTTTTAATCGGCCCTTTTAATGTTTGGCAAAGAGCATTGTGATCTTGCCAACTTAGCCAACTCTATTTGCATGTATTTAACTATATCTAAAGAGTTATTATTATAACCTTTTCATTTTATAAAACAGAAATCTTCATTCTCAGTGATACTATCCAGGCCTGTCACCTGCAATGGATGTTGTAGATATTATTCATTCTCTAATATTAATAACAATGCCACAGTTCAATTACCAAGCCAAGTAGATTGTTGATTGTTCCCATGATCTGTGCAGTAAGTCCAAATTAAAATAGAATTCTGTAACTTATGCAATGTTTCAAAAAACCCAAATACACTCATGAAATGCAAGTCCAATTGGCCAATTAGCAAAAGACGTTTTCTACTGAGTATGAAGAATACTTGTTTGTGATTCCAACACAACTCATATCTGTTTATGTCAAGCATTTTAACGCCACTACTTGTTCTTCCTTATTTCTTCCTCCACAGGGGATTTCATAGTTTATTCCACCAATTATATTTTGCAACAATCTTTGATTAACCTTCCCATTTCTATTTTCTCTGCAATGTGATATAAAAGCAATCCAAATTGAGCAGAATTTAGTTGTAAATTGTATCAAATAATTTCAAATTGTGAGCATCAGTTCCTCTACTTGCATCAACTAATGCCAATAGAAAGTATAATCAACATACCAGTAGTTGAACAAATTGTCCTTAAGTCATGTACCATAGTCTACACAAAAAATGCACACATTTCAATGCTTGTTTGAAAAATGTTACACTATGAATCTTGGAAATTGTCTCAGATTTAGGCAGTAATGTACTTTGTAATTTTTGGTCATATTACTGACGATCTCACAATGAATATTTCTGGGCGGTTAATTTTTAATGTTATTAGCTTGTATTCATCTACAAACATACATCTACATTATCATATTATAGAAAGGATAGAAAAATAAGTTTGCTAGATTGTCCAAGGAGGCTATTGATTATTTGACAACTTGGTACTGGTTGAAATTAAATTGTTGTTCATGTTGTGTACAGGTAGTAAAGTATACTACTTAAGACTACATTAAACCTCCTCCTTTAGATCAATCAGATGATGTTGATCCTTTCTGCACTACATTGGCACTTGTGGTGTACATACTAAAGTATTTTACATTAATGTGAAAGTAGCAGCATTGACACACCCAGTGGTTTCATTAGATCACTCAAAAAAGCAGCAAATTAGGTTTCCTCGGACCCAGGTAAGTGGTTAAGCTATTCTGCCCAGAATTACCCAGTGTTATCAACATAGATAATACAGAGCCTCCAAAAAGAAACATCCATAAATGCCTAAAATCCTGTGGAGTCTCCTAGAATACATTCAAACTGTTGTTGACACTCACAATTCACCGTGGTCCATGTGTCTCCTGGTTGACTGGAAATATCATCAATGGCAAGCTGGTGATTGATCTGAGTGTGCCAATTCCATGAAACCTTCAATGGGAAATGTGGACAACCCTCAATGCTTGAGGACAGGCCAGCAAAGATGTGGTCTTTTGCTTTACGAGTAGAACACATGCAACAGCTCAAATTATGATGGTAACTAACCAAGTCAGAAAATCACCTACAGACTGAACTTCCCTGAGAGATCTATCCTTGGTAAAGTCTCTACCATTTGCACTTTAACAGCTGAAGCCATTGAATAGATTGTTAATCTTAACATCAAATTATAACTCCTTCCCTAACCATACAAATAATAGAGCCAAAAAATGACTTTAAGTTTCTTGTTTGGTGATACATCACATTTAGGTGTATAATTCTGAGGATAACACAAATTGTATTCAAACGGCTGCTTCAACGCAGGTTTTGTGCTTTGTATTTAGAACGCTGGGTTATTTATTTAAAATGTTATAATTTATCTCTTTAGACTTCTCAAGATGAAAAACAGCATTTGCAAGTGATTTCATTATGAACTATACCCAGATCAGGGATGCTTAAACCAGCTACAAAAATCTTCTTGTTACCTTTAACTGTACCAGTGTGATAGTTCCAATTACAATTATTTTTATCACCTTGAATGAGTGACAATCTCACTCAAATTATGGGTGGTTTTTAAATGCTACGTGGAGCTAGAACTCAAGTTATAGGTATCAACCTGGGTGATTTGTTGAAGGGAAGGGAAATGGACTGTTTCTATCGCGCCAATATTGCCCTTGATGTCTAACAGAAATGCAGGAGAAACGGAAATTGAAACTTATTTGAATTGGATTGAAATGGTTCAATCACATTAATTTTGGTCCTTCTCTTTTCTTTTAGCTGCCAATTTTAAAGTTAAATAAGTTTAGCCAAGCTTCACAAAATTGCCAGCTCAGGTCAAAGTAAAAGTACTGTAGTTAAAGGAAAAAGAAGACTTTCATCTCATTCGCAATAAAATTTATGCTTGAGAGATGAAAAACAACTTTAGCATGATTGTGGAATTTTAAAGCATTACTTAGATGCTCTGATTGAAAAATAATGCTTTCTGGATGGCTGCATCTTTTCAGGCCTTTTGTATTAATTGCTATTCCATTTGGCTCTTGTTAGGTCTTATTCATCTATTACAAAACGTGGCTGGCAGGGTGTGTGTGCGTGTGTGCGCGTGTGTGCGTGCTTTCATAGAAAGAAAAATGTGAAAACATCATAAGGTTCCTCCAGCCTGCACTGCCTAAACATAATGCAACCATACATATGGCTGACTTACTCGTAAACATGCAATCTCCTTGGAGGACAGGAAAAAAAAGAGAAAAACATTGTTCAGGGAAATCTTCAGATCAACAAGAATATTACCCTCATTAACTTGGATAACCAGCTTTACTCAGCAACTGATTAAGGTTCTTTCTATTTAATGTCTATTCATTGTAGTCCTATCATTCCTAACACTAACTGCCTATCTGAACTGATGGGTCAAACCTCGTTTTTTGAGAATCTCAACTATGTCCTTTCTTAAGCATTTGATCCTGTTCCAAATTCTGTCATACCATGTGCATGAATTCAAAGCAATGCAAGAGTAATTTGAATACCAGAGTTTAAGCATACATTAGGGAAATTATTGGAAAAAATTCCAAGAGATAGCATTAATCAACACTTAGAAATGTAAGGATTAATTTGGGATAGTCAGCTTGGATTTGAAAGAGGGAGATCCTGTCTGACTAATAATTTTTTTGAAAGGTGACAAAATATGTTGATGAACGTAGTGTAGTTGATGTGGTTTACATGGACTTCAGTAAGGCCTTCAAACAGGTCCCACAAAGAAGGCTGGTGCAAAAGGTAAGAGTCCGTGGAATCCAAGGCAAATTGGCAAATTGGATCTGAAAATGGCTTGAAAAAAGGAGGCAGAGGGTCATGGTGGATGGTTGTCTTTGTGACTGGAAGATGTGATCAATGGTTGACCACAAGGATTGATGTTGGAATCTTTGCTGTTTGTTGCGTACACCAACAACTTGGAAATGAATGTAAAAGGAACAAACTGATGTGGGTGTACAAATTCATAGATCCCTGAAAATGTCAGCACAGATAGGTGAAGAAGGCAGAAGATGCTTGCCTTCATCAGCCAGGTGTAGAAAATAGGAGCAAGGAAGTCTTGTTACAACTTTATAAACCATTGGTTAGGCCATAGGTGTAATATTGTGTTTAGTTGTGGTCACCTTCCTATCAGAAGGCTGGTGGGGGTGCAAAGGAGATTGATTAGGATATTGCCTGGGGTGAAGATTCTCAATTATGAGGAGAGACTGGATAGTCTGGATTTGTTCTCCTTGGAGCAGAGGAGGCCGAAGAGGGTTCTGATTGAGATATACAAAATTATGAGAGGCTGAGGCAGAGTAAATCATGAGAATCTTTTTCCCATGGCAGACATATCTAATACAAGGGCACAAGTTTAATGTGAGGAGCAAGTGAAAATAGAGGGGATCTGAAGCAAAAATCATTTCACCCAGATGGTTGTATAAATATGGAATGCCCTGCCTAAGAGGATAGTGGAGGCAGGAACTCTCACAACATTTAAGAAGCATCTGGGTAAGTGCCTAAAATGCCAGGGCGTAGTAAGCTATGGACCAAGTGCAGCAAATGGGATTAGTAGTTCAGTATTTATTGGTCAGCATAGATATGAAGGGCCTGTTGTTATGTTGTATGACGCTATTAAATGCAACAGTTCTTGTAAAATACCAATATAACTCTCTCGTTCTTCTTCATTAATCAAAAATAAAATTCTGGATTTTGACTTCACTGTAGAAGTACACCTTTTCAGAATCCATAACACATGGCTTCTCTAACTCACACATCCCCATTTTCATTAAGCTCTACTTTTGTCAGTTATTTTGCAATCTTTGACTCATTCACTGATTCACTGACTCTGCTGTCTGGTTCACTCTTATTTACATTTGCAGTGGAGGTTGCTTGAATGAAGTCTGTTTTGCTCATGAATCATTTGTTTTTTATGACCTCAGAATTTAGATCTTTACTGTTCAAGTTTGTATTTTGGTCAAATACTTCAGTAATGATATGTTCAACTACATATCTTATATATTACTTTAATCCAAAGTAGATATGAAAACATTTCAGAGAATTTTATAGATATTTCACATGGTCCCCCCTGAACTATTTTGTTCCTTATAGTTAACATTCCTGGAATTTTTTCTTACTATCATCCGTCGTTTGAACTTTTCTGTCCCAGAGAAAGTATGCATTGCTAATATATTAATCCCAGTCCAAACAGCTCTTCCACCATTCAAAGATAACTTAGTATCTTCAAAAAAGTGTTTTCAAGTTGCTCACAAAGACAGGCTTTGCTTTCTTGCTAAATACGGTTGGTCAAATTATAGTCAAAGATTGTAATGTTCTTTTCTAGTGGTTCTGAAATAATGACAAAGAACTGAGAAAACACTTTCCTAACTTATTTATGTGTTAAATTACTATTGATCATGTTGCAATAATTCTCCCTTTGAAAAAGCCAGATTTTCAATACATTGTATCATTATTCTGTATGAGGCAGAAGGGGAGGAGGGCAGGGTGAAGGCCGGGAGTGGTAATGAGGAGGGATGAAGTGGCTCCCCTTCTTTATTCACTCGCCCCCTTTGGTTGATCACAATAAGGCTCATTTTAAAAGGATCCCTTCTCTTTTGGATACCTTTCTTCCACAGTCAAATAAACTAATTTAATTAAGCTTTCTTGAATTAACAAGAAAAGAGAGTTTATCAATTGCTAAACGAGAAGAAATATTAACACAGCACACATAATGGTGAAATAGAAAAATATCTGAGTCCAAAATGATAAAAGTAATAATAAGAAGAGAAACGAATTGGTCTGAATTGTAGAAGAAGAGTAGATAAGATAATATTGCCCTATTATTTGATGATTCTGATAACATTGACAATGCTAGTTAGACTGTCAATTTTAAGGCTCTTAGCTTTCCAGGTTGTTCTGATTCATTTCCATATTGACTGAAGTCCAGCTGTCAGAATGAGAGAAAATCTTTCCCCTTGTTTAACCTGCAGTGGAGGAGTGCCTACATTGGCTGTTCTCAAAGCTGTGGCCTTCACAGCACTTTGGTCAGCACAATTGGATGTCCAGCCAATAACATACAGATTAGTCTTGCAGTCAGTTTTTAATGTTTTTTTTGTTTTTTTCTGGAGAAGAAAACAGACATAAATACAAGACATGGCTTTCTGCTTAGGGGTGAGTGATAGTCAATCTCCTTGTTATCTCTGCTTGTTAAATCTCTCCCTGTTTGAGATTTCCCTGACAATTTACAGGTGGTACATTCCATGGGCTTCACACAGGACTTTACTGGACAGTAACTGAATTTATATCTACCATTTTATTCTTTATCTGTAAGAGTCCTCTTTTGCAAAAGAACATTTTGGAATTAAATGTAACAAATGTGTATGGATGGTTGGGTTCTGATTCATTGTCAGAACACTTGCCAAAATGTTGAATGAAATAAAAACCAATTTTGTTTTATTATGGAGTGAAAAAAAAATCAAATATAAAATAACAGACAAACGCATTCGTTCCTCTACCTTTGGTCAACTAGTTTTATTGGTTCTAATCTGATCTCCTTAAATTTGGATGGGGCATCTGCAATCACATTTGATTCTACATAAAAGTGGGTGATTTTTAAGTAATGAACTTTAAGGAAGGAACTTCAATGGAATAACCTGGCATTCTGGGTCATAACCATTCCAACTGGTTGCAGTCAGTGTAGACTGCAGTCCTTCTGTACTCATTTTGGACATTTATATGAAAGTGTTTGAGAGCCAGTAATAAACTGAATGCTTCCTTCTCTACTTGGATATTTTCTCAGATGTTTGTTTAGTTTTTTGGAGAAGTAGCTGATTAGTCTTCTTATTCTTGTTCATTGTCTTGAAGGAGGACAACCGCTACTCCGCCTTGACTCGTGTTAACAGCTACTTTAAATGGCTGGTTAAAATTTGGAGCTGCAAGCACACTGTTGTTTACCAAAATAACCTTTTGCTTCTCCAAAGCAGTTTTCATTTTTCAGCTTTTATTACCTCTGCTTCTGTCTGTAGTTGGTCTACCAGAGGCGCATCAATTAGGCTGACGTTTGTGATGAACTTTCAATAGAATTTACACATTCCCAAAAACATCTTGATTGCCCATCTTGTTGTGAGATTACGGATCTGTGCTGCTGCTTCTACCCTTGCAGCCCAGGGCAGCACTTATCCATGATCCACTATGTCCCCCAGATAGGTTACTTGGTCTTGGTCAACTTGCTCCTTGCAAGTTAGACTAGCTGACTGTATCTTTAAAAGCAGGGCTCTGAGTGCATTTCCCAGTGTTATTGTACACTAAGGCGTCACCTGGTTACACTACACATTTAGATAAGCCTAACACTATCTGGTTCAACAGCCTTTGAAAGGATGCTGCAGCATTTTGCAGTCAGAATGTATGATTCAACACTGCTCAACACTCGTATAATATGTTTGGAGATACAAAAGGGAAGATTTTCTTTGAGCTGGCAGTCAAGTAATCTGCCAGTGTCTTTTGAATAAATCTATGTTGGTAATGCTTTACCTATCCTATACTCGCAATTTTCCAGGCAGGTAATTGGATAGGAGTTAGGTCTGGTCTCTACAGTAGTCAAAGCAGAGGCTTGGAGAGCCATCAGCTTGAGCACACACAAAACTGAGGAGGTCCAGTGACTACTGCCTCAGCATGTCGCTAATCCCCTCTCAAACCTGGTCCAGTTTTGCTGGCATATCCTCATTATATAGAACTAGGGTGGTGTGATGTGGCTTGTGACCTCCAAATGGAGTAATACTGGTGGACCCATTGAGTGAAACCCTAATGCAAACAAAAGAAAATCTAGTTCTTTATACCAGTCATAAGTCATGAGGGTTCTTATGGTAGTAGTAGTGATCATTGTTTTTAGGGTCTGATAATACTATTCTAGCACTCCCCTGTGACTGGTGCTGATATGCTGAAAATGTCTGTTGGAGAGTACCCAAGCTACCCATAACATCCTGGAATACTGTAGATATGAAATTTGTGCCATGACCTGACATGATCTCAATGGACAGAGTGAAGATTTGAATCCATTTCCACACTACTATTTTGGCAGAGATGGTTTTCAGGGGAACAGGCTTTCAGAAGTGGTTAACCGTGTCCATGGTGCTAAGGATATACTGGTAACCTCCTTTTTTTTTGGACAGGGGTGCCACACAGTCCCCTGACACCTTTCTGAAAGGTTCCCCTGAAGCCAGCAGGGAAGACACAGGCGCAAATTTTCCCAATTTGGGGTTTTTCCAAGATCGGCATGAATTACAGGTTCTTCCTGCTACTCTTTGGGGCTGCGGCCATTAGAAGTGCTGGTGGGTGTAGGCTTTGGTTTTGCGTATACCGACATGCCCAATCACTGGCATAGTGTGATATTCCCTTACTGCACCTGAGCGGTGCTATTAACTGTTGGATCACTATCTGCTCCTCATTTATAGGACTGTGGGGCCAGTTGAGCTTGATGGGCCAGTGTCCCCAAGTACTACCACAGGCTTTGCGTCACCTGGGTGAAATGTGAATCAGATACAAAGTCCTGGTAACTCTAAGAGATTTGTTAAACTTCATCCATACTCTTAGGAGTGCCTTTGCAGGGATTTGCAGTCAATTGGAGCCTTGGCCTGGTCTTTTATGATATCTGACTGACTGAGTGCCTCTGGGAGAATTAGTTCACAAAGGTTTTCATAAGTAAATTATGTCTTACCTATCTCTACCTACTGGTCAAAAGCAAGCTGTTTAAGCTTTTCAAATTTCAGGTGTGCTTGGTTTTGCCTTTTGCTGAGGCTACAGCATTTTTGATGTTACACCCCCAGCACTAACTGATATACACTTAAGATAGAGATAGCAAGAACTGCAGATGCTGGAGTCAGAGATAACACAGTATGGAGCTGGAGAATCACAGCGGGCCAGGCAACATCAGAGGAGCAGGAAAATTGATGTTTCGGGTGAGGGCCCTTCTTCAGAAATGTCTTTTTTTAAATTGCCTCTTGATCAGTGACACTTTCATCAGACTAAGTGAGTAAATCTCGTGAGGTTTCCCCAAGTGTTTACTCTTCAATAATAAGCAATAATGTTGGACTCGTCACTTTAACTGTTGTGTCACTAACTTGAAAGAAATGAAGTTCATTTTCTGCCTCCACAAATTTACGAATTAAATAAACAAACTAAGTGGTCTCCACCAGTAGGTCTGAGCCAGCAGTGCCATTAGGAACACAATAGGGTTCCTGCTTTTCAGCTTGTGCTGCCTTACATCAAAATTCCTTTCTTGCCATTTTTCTTGAATTATCAAAAGGAGTGAGTTCATTAATCATGAAATACAAGAAGAAATAGTAATGCAACGCACCAAGTAGAAAATAAGTGTATGTCCAAACAGACATAATTAAGCGTGAAAGTCTCCAAATTATTCATCAAGAGCAGATAAGTCAAAATCACAGCCATTTTTAGATGCAGCATTAGTGCTGATATTGACAGTTGAGTAGTTGCTTTTGAGATTCTTGGTTTGGAAGGTTGGCAGAAATTCTGTAACCTTGATTCCTTTCAACAGTGGCTGATTTCCAGCAATTACTGTCAGAGTATTTCCAATTTTCCTTTAACCTGCAGTGTACGAGTGTCACAACCAAGACCCTCATGCACTCTAGTCGATATGCTAGGATGTTTGTTTGGCCAATAACACAGAGGCAAGTGTTTCAATCAGTTTTTCCCAATTTTTTGTTGTGTATTCCCGGTGGGAAAAACAGAAATGTCTGCAAGAAGTGACAAGAAGTCCCTGCATAGTCCACCCCTTTGTTATGTCTTCTTACTAAGTCCCTTCCTGTTTGAAGTTTCTCCATTACTTTATTGGTGTGATATTCCATGAGCTTCTTACAGGACTTTGCTAGACAGTCACTGAATTTACATCTACAGTTTAATTTTCTCTGTAGCAGTCTTCATTTGCTTTAAAAACATTACATGTTGGAATTAAAAATAAAGTCTATACATACGTCAGCATTTGAATCTCTTTCGTAACAACTGTTGCAAATAAAAAAAAACTTCTGTGGATCAACAGCATTGGAGGTTAAATAACATCACATACCAATTTACCAATAAAAGAATGAAAATCCACCAAATATTTAACCCATTTTCATGCCCTTGGATAAATTACTTCTGATTACTTGTTTATCCAAAGAACCTTTAAAAGTATGCATACCAGAATCTTTCCCCTATAGATGAGCTTTCGGAGTTGCTATACTTCTCTAAATCCAGTCAATAAGCAGATTTAACCATCTCCAGTCCAGCGGTTAATCTTAATGCAGGATATGAACAAACCCTACCAGAGATTTTTGACATTTTTCAACATCATTCATTTTTGATTACATTCATTCGCTCTGGAAGGCAGTCTTTCAGACATCATCTGATTTCATTAGCACTGAAATGCAATCTCTAAATTATCAGTTAATACTAAATGCATGGAAGAGCTATAAATTAACATCCCAAGTGTTTATCAACATGACATCTATGTCATTAATTGGCATCAAATATTGTAGCACTCAAGCATTTGCAGGCTAACAACCATCATTTCATTTCCTTTGGTGCATTTAGCTGATCAAAATGAAGAAAAAGTTTAATTCGGTCTCTGCAGTAAGAAAAGTAAACTAAGTCCCTGCATTGAGAAATTTGATTAAGGTCCACTAGAGTTTGACATACATCTTTTTGAAATAACTCCACAGAAGCTGCAATCCTGTCACCAAGTTACCCTTTATTTACTTCTGGAGAGTCTTTGTCACTGATCCAGCTCCATCAGCGCCACCTCTCAGAGTGAACAGGATGTCTGACACCACTGTTTATATCTGTCAGCCAGGACTCCCTGATTAGGCCAGATTAACAGCCCCAATCAGGCAACCCATATTCTATAAGGTCCTCTTGCCTGACCTCATTACACTCATTATATCCCTCCCCTCCTGAGTCCAAGGACATAGGCTGCTTCTTTTTATTGTAGCTCCTTCTATGGCATTTTAGCACTGGGTCAGGTTCCTTCTACTCTACCTCTGATACGGGTGATGTGTAACACACAATAGCTTGTCTCTTGCGCCCGGGCTGTCTTGGAAGAAATTTGTTCTGTTCTTCAGGTGACAAAGGCGTCAAGGCGGTGACATCCACCATGTCCATCCCAGATTCCAAGATATCTTCAATGCTTGACAGAAAGGGAGAACCCATGGGTTCCACAACAGTCAGAAGGGCTGTTGAGGAACTGGGCACATTTTGCTACTGCGCGGTTTGCAAGTCTGTAACTTTCATATAGTCAACGTACTTGTTCAGGATCGTAGCCCCTATCCGAACCTTACACGTCACTGAACCTGACCTCGTGTCGACCATGCCTCTTACCCATGCAGGGCCATCCCCGTGGTTCCTACACTAAAATTTGTCCTCTGAAGAAAATTGTCCCTCTTGCTTATGGGAGTCTTGTGTCTGCCACTGGCATTCCTGATGCCATTTCAATCTCCTCCTTAAGGTCCAGAAAGATCAGATTTAACCTGGTGCAGAGCCTTCTCACCATTAGCAGCTCTGCTGGAGCTATCCCTGCAGTTGCGTGAGGGCATCAAATAGGAACTGAAACGGTTTAGTATCAAGTAAAGCTGTAGGCTGTTTCTTTAAGCCTCTCTTCAAAGTTTGCTCTGCTCTTTCTGTCAGATCATTGGATAATGGATGGTATAGAACTGTCCTTATATGTCGAACACCATTGGACTTTAGGAAATACTCAAATTCCCTGTTGACAAATAATGGCCAGTTATATGTGACAAACACTTCTGAGAGTCAGTCTATTGCAAAAGATGCTTGGAGTTTTTCCATTGTCATCACCATGTTTGACAAATGAACAGTATGCACGTCTAGCTATGTTGAGTGGGCATCTACAATGATCAAGAACATTGAGCCCATGAAAGGACCTTGATGGTCAACGTGTAATCAAGTCCAGAGTTTACCCTGCCATTCCTACAAATGTGGGGGAGCTGCTGGCAGTAAATTTGGTCCCTTTTTGCCACTCTGGGCACTGTTCCACCTATATGGCTATGTCTGCATCCGCCCCTAGCCACCAGACATTACATTTTCATCTTGGAAACCCCTAGATGACCCTGGTGGAGTTCAGCCAATATCGACGATGACCTTTGCTCGGGACAATCACTCTTGCTCCCCACAATTACTTGCTGTCTTCTACTGTGATCTGGTCTCCCTGTGTTGAAAAAAGGTTTTAATTCTGTTTGTGACAACCCTTTGGTTTCCCCCATAATCACCAGCTGTTTCTATTTTGCCAGGGCTGGATCTTTCTGTGGCCAAAGTCTGATATTGTCAGCTGTAGCTGTAATTATGTCTTACAGTGGTGGTGTATCTGCCAATAGGAGGCGGCTTAATACATCTGCGTTTGCTACCTGACCTCCCTGACAGTGTTCCAACTTGTAAACTTAGAATTAAAGCCCATCACTGAAATTGGCTGGAGGTATGTACGGCACTGCCTTGCCCTCTTTAAGTAGACCCAGCAGGGGCTTGTAGTCCATTACTATTAAAATATTTATGTATTGGTGGAACTTCCTGACTCCAAATATGACCACCACACCTTCCTCCTCTATCTGGGTGTATTTATTCTCTGCTTTTGCCAAAGTCCTGGCTGCATACACTATTGGTCATTCCTCTCTATTGGGCCACCTATGAGTTAATACTACCCCAATGCTGTAAGGGGAGGCCTCGCATGTCAATACCAGATATTTTCTTTTATTCATTCATGGGATGAGGGCATCGCTAGCCAGGCAGCATTTATTGCCCAGAAAGCAGTTAAGAGTTAACCACATTGCTGTGGGTCTGGAGTCACATGTAGGTCAGACCAGGTAAGGAAGGCAGTTTTCTTCCCTAAAGGACATTAGTGAACCAGATGGGTTTTCCGACAATCAGCAATGGATTCATGGTCATTATTAGATTCTTAATTCCAGATATTTATTGAATTCAAATTCCACCATCTCCCGTGGCGGGATTTGAACCCAAGTCCCCAGGATATTACCTGGGTTCTGGATTAACAGTCCCATGATAATATCACTAGGCCATTGCCTCCCCACAGTGCTTGGGATCATAGTGTACCAACACCTTAGAGGATGATAGCTGTTTCTTCACTTCCCCGAAAGCTATGGCTAGTCTATGTGACTATTTCCAAGGCTGACACTTTCTTAAGAGTTGATACAAAGGCGCCAGGATGGAGATCAGGTTACGTATGAACTTTCCGTAATAATTCACTTGCCCAGGGAAAGACCTAAGCTCCTGTACAGACATGGGAGTCAGGGCACCTTTGATTGCCCTCACTTTATCCTCCAACCTATGTAACCCAGTCTTGTCAACTCTGTGGCACAAGTAGGTAATTTGGATGTCCGAAACACATACAGACTGATGATACCCCAAATGGTAGTCTTGTATATTCTACAAACCTAATGGGTATGAATTGTAGCGTACTTCTGTTAATCCTCATCTAATCGCAATTGCAGGTATGTATGGCTCACGTCCAGCTTCATGTAGGACAGCCCCCTGCCAGTTTTGGATGTAAGTGCTGTATGCAAAGGATTGAGTGTTTATCCAGCTGTGAAAAGCAGTTCACCATTTGTTTGAAAGCTCCACAATGGGGAATTAACCTATTGGGCTTTACAATTGGTATGACCGGTGCTGCTCATTCTGCAAACTGGACTGGTTTGATGGTTCCTTGGTTTTCCACACCCCTGATTTCTGCCTCTATTTTTGCATTTAAAGCAAATGGCACTAGACAGGCCTTGCAGGATTGTAGAATTGCTTTCTACTCAACTTGCAAGGTGGCCCTGGCCTCTTTGATATTCCCTAGACTTCCCTGTAAAGCTTCCAGGTATTTAAATCAGGACTTCTCTCAAGCAGCCACTTACTAATAGAAAAGTGTTGAGCCAATCAAGTTGAATCTTTCCCAACCAATTTCATCCCATCAGGCTTGGGCCTGAGACTTCTACTACAATCAATGGTAACTGAAATAGCTGCTTCTCACATGAGAACGGAACCAAAGTTGTACCCTTAATCTGTAAGGGTTTCTCCAGTTTAGATTCTCAGCCTGGCCGAGGTCTTACAGAAACCTGAGGGCTGGAGTCCAGAGCAAACTTTCATAAAAATGCATTCTGCAATCACTGATACAGTGGAGCTGGTATCAACCTCCATTAGAAATGGGTGACCATTTAACCAGATTTTTATTTAGATTGTTTCTGATTTAGATTTTGCTAAGCAATTTAAGTGTTCCAAACCAGCTTTAGGTGGACTTTCCAGGATATGCAATCTTCTGGATTCCAGCCTATGAGTTCTCTTACTCAATTCAGGTCCAGCAGGACTCTTTTGCTGTGTCTGCATACTGACAGCAACTATAATGACTTGCCACAACAGCTAGCATCCTGTTACCAAGCCACCCTTTATTTACATAGGCATAGTACATGACACTGACACAGCTAGCACAAAGCTGACTCCTAAACTGAGATGGCTGACACTGCTGTTTATATCTGTCAGCCAGGACTCCCCTGATTGGACCAGATTAACAGCTCCAATCAGGGGAGTCACCTGGCTGGCCTCGTTACAATTACTACAGGCTGGTTCTGTGATCACTGAAATGGCCACACCAGTATCCATCTCCATCAGAACCAAGTGATCATTTAACCAGATGTTTATTTTGATTGGCTCTCATATGTCCTGAGTGAGGGCATGCAATTTCCTTCACTGAAGGGGAGGTGATGGCCTAGTGGTATTATCACTGGGCTGTTAATCCAGAGACCCAGATAATGTTCTGGGGACCTGGGTTCAAATCCTGCCATGGCAGATGGTGGAATTTGAATTCAATAAATATCTGGAATTAACAATCTAATGATGACTGTGAATCCATTATCAATTGTCAGGAAAAACCTATATGGTTCACTAATGTCCTTTAGGGAAGGAAACTGCCTTCCTTACCCTGTCAGGCCTACGTATGACTCCAGACCCACAGCAATATGGTTGACTCTTAACTGCCCCCTGAGCAATTAGGGATGGGCAATAAATGCTGCCTAGCCAGTGACACCCTCATCCTGTGAATGAATAAAGGAAAAAAAAAAGTGATGATCCTTAAGTTCAGTTGAACAGACAAAGGTGTGCTCTTCTGTTGGAATACCCTGCAACTCATATGCCCCAGTTACTGCATTTTCCAACAATAAAGCCAGTTGTAGTACCTGTTTGAAGTTTAGTTGGGCTTCAGCTGTGAGGTGCATTTGCATGGTTACATCATTAATCCCACATACCAAACTGTCTCTCAGCATCTCATTAAGGGTTAAACCAAAGTCACATGCCTTTGCCAGTCAAAAATCCCAATACGGGTTCTCCAGTTCTTGAATTGCTGAATAAAACCATTAGCATCTCAGAATTAAGGAGGCTTGGGGTTGTAATATTCCTAACTAAATCTGTTAACTTCACAAAGGCTGGTATCCTGTCACCAAGTCAACTTTATTTGACACTGACCCAGCTCCCTCAGAGCCAACTCTCAGAGTGAACAGGATGTCTGACACTCTTGGTTATATCTGTCAGCCATGGCTCCCTGATTGGGAACTCACATTGTATAAGGTCCATCTGATGACCTCATTATAACTAAAGCACCATTTTCTACAGATCTACAGGCTGTGTGTCACCCAGAAACAAAAACAACTTGCAGGAGTATGAGGCCAACATAGAGAATACTAGAGAAACTCAGCAGGCCTGGGAGCATCTGTGGAGAGAGGAATAGAGTTAATATTTCAAGTCTGGTATGACTCTTCTTCAGAGGTTGAAATGAATTTCTTGGAGATTCACAGCGCACGAGAAGATGGATCTTCATATCTGAAGTACCGGTACTTAAAAAAAACGCTCTGGTCTCCTTTTAAGCATTTCTGGACCATTTTAATACAGGAAGCATCATCTTACAAAGTACCAAATTCGATTGAAATTTACCTAGGAACTGAAAAAATTACTGATTTTGATTATGTGTTTTCAATGTTAAATGCAGCAGCAAGATGAAAACAGGTTAATTGAATGATAAATTAGGTAAGGAATTTTGCTGTATGTCGTACTCAACTAGTTTCCAAAGCCCTGGCCTTCCTTATGGCAAACAAAGGAAGTAACACCTGTTTTTCTCTTCCCATTGTAATTGTTGCAAATGTGCATCTTTTTGTGTGTAAGTGTCGTGATCCTGGAGGACAAGGTTTGCCCTGAGTGCAGGCTGGAACTGTAAATTTGCTGAGTACTTGTGCCCAAGACACAACATGTGTAGCAGGACAGTTATCTGAACAACGGAACCATCACTGGAATATGCAAGGCAACTTCCATCCTTTACAACAAGGAACCTACACACATAGATGGCCCACGGTCACTGCAGCAGCAGCTGGAAGGCATGTTTGCCCTACAGACTGTTCAAGCTGCCGAAGGTGAGTATATCATTCAGCAGCCATACAGAAACTGTACATGTATTGCATGGGAAGTATTCTCAGGGAAGACCTGTAGCTAGCTGTGTACTGAACATCCTCGTATAGGCCTGAGATATTTCAATCATCACTAGCAAAAAGACATTGAGAGATGCAGATATTTGCCACAATTTCAAGAATCTGTGGAGTTACCCTGTTATAAGTAATGATGATGTGTTCCTGTAATGAAATCTTACATTTTCAGGGCAGCTAATCTCATCAATCTACATATTTCATAGAATTGGCTTGTTCAGCATAAAATATAATCAGCCTGGAATATGCACTGAAATCCTTCAGATCCCTTCAATTTGCTTCACAGATGAGCTGCAATCATTTGCATGTTGACCAAACAATAACACATGCTATCTCTCCAGATTTTTTGACACAGGAGTATAAAAAATGGACTCTCAGTGCTGGATGAGTCAGAGCTCAACTGCACCATTAGTAGCTGTAACTCAAAAGTAAGATGGCCACCAAACCAAGCAGCAAACTGATTTCACTCACAGAATCGGAGGCATGCAGCTATTTTATAACCGAGGGGGATTAGGGCTTGGTAGCTTTATATAGTTTTTATTTTCATTGTTGTTTGTATTTCCAGTTTTATGGTTTGATTTATCTTTTTATAGTTTTTATAATTCTCACTTCTGTACAGATTATTTACTGTTGCTACAGTTGATGTTTGCATAGTTTTCGTGAGCTTATAGGTTTTATGCCATGTCGATATTCCACCCTAAAGAGAAAAAAATAAGTTCAGTTACTTGCATTGTAATTTCCTTTCTGTGCCTTTTTTTTGTCCTTTCCAATGCACGTGTTACTGATCACATTTGATGTCAATTGATGCCTTTGAGGTTTCCGAAGATGTGATGGAAAGCTTCCCTGAGAGCTTCATTTCAAATTTTTGAGAACTTTCACATGTTTAACTGAAAATGTCTGGACAACTTTGAGTTCTTCAATGCTTGATGCTAATGGGAAGCTATTCATTACCTAAAAAACCTACAGGTAGTTCTGCTATAATGTGTGTTTCTTTAATGCGAATTGGCTGTAACACGATTGATAAATGGTGGATGCTGTTTGGATAACACGAACTTTCTACTGTATAGGTATTGCCATTTTCTATAACAATTTCCCTATAAGGTGGTTTTCTATAGCGCAAGGGCACACAAGATTGTAACTATCATGTTACAGGAGAATTGTCTGTACTGTCTTTTTGATATCTAAGAGGGCTATGCATTCATTCCTAATAAGAACATTGAAGAGATGTGTTATTTGTAAGAGTTATGAAAGAAAAGTTGGTGTATTTTCATCCTCTCTCAATTCCATTACAATTGATTTAGTGTCCTTTTAATATATTATACAAGTCAATTGTCCAAAAGCAGTTAATTCCATTTCTTAATGTATTTACTTTTCAGTGTGATCTAGAGGTCTCTTGGGATAATTGAAAATTCTACAATTTTGTCCCATTCATTCTCAAAACATGACATCAGTGCCAAAACCAGCATTTATTGTCCAACCCTTCTTGCTGTGATGAATGTCTAGTTTTTTATGATTTAGGAACTGGATTCTAAAGTAGAGGTAAATGGATTTATGTCCTTGGACTTGTGAAGGACAGTTTATTCTTTAAGAGTCAGGAAATCATTGTTTTCAGCAATGGGTTAAATCAGCACTTCCAAGATGTAAATGTAAATTCAGCTAAATGATTAGAAAACCTACCTTGTCAGATAATTCTTGACATATTTACTAAGTTGAGCTTTAAAGGCTGAAAAAAGAGACTGTGAATAAGTTCAGTTCAGAAGAGAGATACACAACAGCTATGGAGCAGCCTTAAAGTAGTTAAAGAAACTAGAAAAAGCTCTGATGACCTTTTCTCAGACTTCAGCGATAACACGGGGTGAGTAGAGACAAAGAGAATCATATTTGATGATCGTGCAGAAATGTACTGAATGGAAGTGATTGTAACCCTATCAGTTGAGGAAGAAATTTAGGGGTGAAAATAGAGGGTGATACTTTACTGGGATTGAGCGTCTCAGATGGATATTGCTAGGAAGGATGGTAGAATTTTTCTTTTGCTCTTTATAACATGCTTCCAAATTGCCACATGAATTAAAAAATAAAATATTGTAGATGGTGGAAATCTGATATAAAAACAGAGTGTTAGAGAAACTTACTGGTCTTGCAGCATTTGTGGGGAGAGAAACAGAACTAATGTTTTGAGTTTTACATGATTCTTCTTCAGAACCTTGTTACTTTTCATGCATGTATACATGCAGTGTTATTTATTTCTCTTTTCGTTTGTATTATAAATTTATGTTCTTTCATTAAAATTACTTTGGCAGTCTCTTGACAATATGTTCAGAGACTAACCAACATGGGATGAAGATGGATAAACAGGAGGCTGGAAAAACACAGCAGGCCAGGCAGCATCTGGAGGAAAGGAGCAGTCAACCTTTCAGGTATTATCTATCCTTCTTCAGGAATGGATGTGGGTGTGGGGAAGCTGTAGGTAAAGGTATCGGGGAGAGGTGGAGGCAGAGTGTTGGTGATAGATGGACACTGGTGGTAGGTACAACCTGGTTGGTCATCGACTAACTGAATAGTTAGCTAGGCCTTTTTCAGAAAGCAATTAAGATTCAACAACATTAATGTGGGACTGGAATCACATATTAGCCAGGCCACGATAGCTTCTTTCTTAAAGACATTAGCAATGCAGTTGGGATTTTACAATAATCCAATAACTTTATGACCATTTTTACTGCTGTCCTAAAATCATAAAATTATTACAACACAGAAGGAGACCTTTCAATATAATAAGCAATTGCCAGACCTTTGCAACAGCAATCCAGCTAATCTGAGAGTCCAGTCCTTCCCTCATGGCAC
This sequence comes from Ginglymostoma cirratum, assembly GCA_024137785.1. Taxonomy (NCBI): domain Eukaryota; kingdom Metazoa; phylum Chordata; class Chondrichthyes; order Orectolobiformes; family Ginglymostomatidae; genus Ginglymostoma; species Ginglymostoma cirratum. Next base: position 3,946,903 of record JAHRHZ010000289.1, on the reverse strand, counting down.
TGCAGTAGATAGTTGCCTAGATTTTCTAGGATTGTTGAAGTATGGCACTTTGCTTAGGTCTGTTACCAGGTTAAGGTTGTTTTCAATCAACCAGGTGGCTTGCCATTAAGAGATGGGATTGTCCATAGTTTAATATGTGTGGATTATGGAACTACAGGATTTGAAACAAGTGTGTGCTAAATGTGAATTTGGCAACGCAAACCTTATTTTAGACTGTCTTCCATGAATCACTTCTTTTGACGTTCTACTGGAAGTTCTATGAGGTGTGTTATGAAAAAAAAACTCTTCACTCAGGTTGCGATTCAATACACCTGACATTTCTTCTAGCTCGTATGAAGCATTTGCTAAACAAGAACACACTTGTCAGTTTGTACTGCGTGCTCTGCTACTCCATTCCAAGTGAGATAACACAGTGAAATTCTGATGTGTATTATCCCAATAATTCTCATGAAATTTGAAAACTTTTGAACAAAGCTGAGGTCTGATGTCAGACACAACTTCTTTTGGGAGCCCATAAGCAGCAATCAGACAAAGCAAAATTACTAGTTGTTATTCAATTTATTAGAAACACCTCAACCCACACTGACTGGCTATTTACCACAATGACTAGCTATTGCTTCAATAACTTTGCAAACACAGTATGCTGCTTCTGCTAGACTCTAGCTTCCATTTCTATGTTTGCATGGATACCAATGGTGGCTTCTTTTTTACACTTTGGCATTCTTTACAATATTTAACCGTGTCTCCTATGTCCTTATATAACCCTGACCAACAAAAATAGCTTCTCACCAGACCCTTCGTCAAAATCATCCTTATGTACCATTGATAAATATCATAAAGCAACTGTGATTTCTTTCCTGAATTTCAACTCTGGTTTTCACGTAACATAACTTTCATGAACTGACAATTTATTTTTATAAATTGAAAAAAAAGACATGATTTCTAAGTCTTTTAACTGTGTTGGTTATCCCTGGCCGATATAGTCGTACACCTTTACAATACAAGATCCCTGTCAATTACTAGTGTCAACTGTTGTAACTGTCAACTCATCTACATGTGAAAAGAAAAATACATCCATCCCAGATGGGTTCTGCATCAGATGAGGATGATTATGTAGATATTACATCAGCAGTACAATTACCTGTACTTATCATCGTATGGATAAGTGTACAAAATCAAAACTCATTTCTGCATTTGGGTTGCAGCTAAAATTGGTATTGGAACCTTTGTATTTAAAAATAGCTTTCATTGTCTTATGATTAGGTCTGATTGTGACAATTCGTAAATACTTGTGTGATTGTAATCTTCAATTCCAACAGACCGAAGACATTGTTACATGTATTATCTGAGCATGGTTTTGCTCACTAATTCTGAGGTTGAATGAGACAAATGTATTTAAGCTCTCCTTAATATCATGAAGGTCCATTCTTCTCAACCTTTCCCTTGCCTGAGACGTAGTGACCCTCAGGTTAAAGCACCACCAGACGTATCTCTCTAATAAGAGAGCAGCACTATGGTCCTCTGGGACTATGGAGACTTTATAACTCATGAGAGATGGCGGCACTTACTCCATTTATAGAGGCATCTCATGCAACCTAATCTTTTTGGACACTTGTAATGTACAAGCATTGTGCCATCTTCCAATTTACTTCTACAAAACTTGGATATTTTGTCACTCTCCTTTGTCCAAAACAGTGGGATACCTTCCGTCAGAGTTCATTTAATGGATGCAATAAGGTTGCCAAATTTGGAGACGCTTCTTCAGGCTGTCGTTATGGATCTGCCTATTTGAAGCAAAAAAAAGTTTGTCATTCAAATAGCAATGACTTCATGAATTCCTTGAAAGATGTATTCATTGACCCTTGAAAATTTCATGCGGTTGGGAAACATCAACTGATAGCCTATGAAACGGGACTGGGCCCTTGTAGGTATCCATGATTTTGACTCATCACCCAACTTAAGTTGTAGATAAGCATTTGCTTGATTTAAATTTGGACAGATCTAACCTTATGACACCGTAGCAAACAGATTCTCAGCATTTAGTAAATTACCAGGTTGGGAGTAGCCTAATTACTCTTTTCAGCTTTTGCAAAATTGTTCTCCTTTTCCAGTATTTTCAGATCTTGCTCTATTTTCTCCCATGAAGTATACAAAACTGCACAAAGTCTCAGTAAACTGGTCTGGCATTCCTCTAAACCTATATGTTGGTCTTTTGTACTTGAATTGGGTGAACAATGTCATGAACACTCAAGGCTACTTGGTGATAGTATCATCTTGTATTGTAAGTTTTGTTTCTGTGCAGAATATCTCATTCCAGTTTAACATCAGTGATTTTAACCAGATGCTTTTCAGCAAGGCTAGCTTTTGATCTTTCAACATGACAATGGGGAATTTTGCCCGTTGTGCCTTGAAGCTGATTGGAACCTTTCACTTTATGGGGATTTTCTCTCTTCTGCAACTTCTTAATTCTATGTGTGATTTCTCCAACTGGATTCAGGAATCATGCCTTCTGCTGCCCCATGTCAACTTCCATGTTCAATGGAGTTCCATGCGATGTTACATAGACCATGATGCCCTGTGAATGTTCATTGGATGTCCTTGTGTTTCCTGTTGTATGGATCTCACCTGACTCTTTATTAAATCTGCTGCTGTTCCACAACAATTTGCAGTGACTGCCATTTCCTTTTGCTAGCGTTTTCTCATTTTATGTTTTGTGATATACCTTACTGAGATGACTCCTTTTCTTGCGCTATCGTGTTCTATGTTCACAAAGGGACAATTTTGTTGCCAAAGTTACTTAAATTTGTAAATTTGTAACTAGTGGTATTTTATAACGAGATTTGTTTGGGCTTTTAACTTACTAAATTGTAACTTATTTACTTCAGCAGATGGATTAGTGATTGCTAGCTCTGACTTCGCTCAAGTCATGTTCTGACAAATCCTTGGCTAATGCTCTGTTAAGCTATGTCTAAGGTTAAATTTGGCAATGTCAGAAACTTACTGTGAATGCTCTCACTTTATAAACCACACATAAACTTGCTCCATAATGCTCTCTCTGGATAATCTCCAAAATTACAATGGATGGACCACTTTTCTAAAGCCATAATAAACTCAGTGGACATCTGACTACTTGTTCTAAGCCAAAGCATTTCCAAACTTTCAGTAATCTCCAGTGGTTTGGGATGTACTGCTGCTCAATTTTATATAAGATGTCTGACAGTGGTGTGTCTTTTGTTTTTGCGGGGCAAGCAAATTCTTAAGTGTTTTATACTTTTCCGGATGTATTGGCTAATTACCCTTTTACTTTCACCCACTGTTTAATTAAAAGTTGGATTATCATGAGCATCCAGGATATTATTAGCAGTGGAAAACTTTGTGAGCTGCTCCACATACAAACTGAAAGATCCTTGATCATGTTGAATCTCCCAATAAAAAATGTGGATGTAACCACCATTGAACGGTCAATCCACCCATGCATACAAACAGTCTTTCCACAAAGACTGAATTTCAAAAAAAAAAATCTCAGCAATTATGGCTTGCTGGAAGCTTATCCAAACCAAATTTATTTGGTGCCCACCATGGCACCAAATGTGATGTATTTGCAAGACAGAGTAATAACGATGGAGAGTCAACACCAAACTAAACTGATTTATTCTAATATACACACAATGGTTACAAAAATGCAATCAGAATTATGATTTAAGAAGATTATCCTCTACTAGACTTCAGCAGCTACTAACAACGAGATAATGAGTCCTTGAGTGTTTTTATGCTCTTATGCATTTGGCCTTTCATTTGCTTTAACGAAGGTGGAATGATAGAACAGGTAGGACTTCCAATAAATTTAAGGATAAGGATAAAGTAAGGATAAATTTATATTAACTAAAAGCAATTCTGATTTTTTTTCTCACTTCTGTACTCCCAATACACCTAACTCAATGAGCAGCCTTATTTTCTGATAGTGCAAAATCATTGTAAAAGTTTGGAATAGGAATGGAATGAATTGCCCCATTCTGAAGTTACACTGTGTGACAAAATAGAATTCACTTTGAAAAATAATTTAACACATCACAAAGCATGACATCATAACGATACAGTGCTTGTTGTTTAACAGCAGTGTTTATTTCTGATTGTCACAGACTTATCGACATTAGTAACCTTATCAGCAGTGAATTATAATTGGTATTCCTGGAATTCAACTTTCAGAGCTACTTAAAAATGAAACTGAGGCCTGGATATATTTTCAATTTTTTGTATCTTGACAAAGTTCATGCTTTAATGTCAGTCAGAAATACTACAGTGCTTTTGGAGTATTTTAAACTCTTGGATGTTCATGACAGCAGTACCTTAAATGGTAAGATGGAGATTTCTGAAATAATATTAATTCCAGTGTAGACCATGGTTAACAGTAGAAGAGTGATTGAGTGATGTTCTGACAGAATATTTTTAAACCCACTTAAGCTTGACTGGGTTGGCAGCACTCTTGCACCTTTGAGTCAGAAGGTGGGGGGCAGGTCCCTTTTATGGATTGAAGCACATAATCTAAATGAACACTTTAGCACAATACTGAGGGAGTGTTGCACTATCCAACGTACAAGCTGGGATTATTTACCTTGATATAGTGAATTGGCAAGATGGAACTCACTTCTGCTGCTTTACTTGTGTCAGGTACCTTTCCATATTTACATTAGCTGTCAGTAGGATTCTCACCAAGAGGGAGACTGCCATTGCTCAGCTGTAATATGATAAGTGTATGAATTCAATATTCATATTCTATCTTCAATGTTTATTTCTAATGTACCAACATAATGGGTGCTATAAATTAATTTCTATAGGTCTGCTAGAACCTTTGTTGTGCTTTCCACTAACATTAATGGTCCTGATTTAATCAAACTCACAGATGCAAACAGAGATTAAATTCAGTATATATAATACAAATTTAGGTTGTTTTGAATGTTTCTTTGACTTCATTCCTTGTTCAAAATATTGCTACAGAACATGATTGAGAATAAAATTGAAATGTACCTGCCAGTTCCTATTAGGGAGAAGGATTGTGGTAGATAATTGAGATTTTAATATACACAAATAAAAGATTTGCAATCCAGGAATATTTTTAGCTTGTGTCGCTATATTTTATTACTTTATAATTATCTTACAGATGTCCAATTTTTTCATTTCCTTCGCTGTGTCACGGACATGAGCAAAGTACACATAAAGACAACCTTCGATATGTTTGATTGGAAAGCCTCTGGAGAGATTAGTTTTGATGAGTTTTACATGTTGATATGCATCATAATTGCTAATAAGGTATGAACTTAAATGGCCTAATACCCCAACACTGGTGTGGTGAAGGTGATTTTGAAGGAATGAGGGTAACCTGCAGTAGCGCATAGTTCTTCTGTGAAAACCAGACAATTCCAAATCAATTAAAAATAAATGGCCTGAGAGTGATACGTTATTGTATCCTGTGGCCAGGATTCTGTCTATATTGTCCATGAAAACTGAACATTAAAGGTTGCAAGATAGCACCTTCAGATTAAAAGACCTATAAAGGTCAGCAAATAGCTTTCTTTTAGATAGTGAGATAACATGGTGTGGAGATGGATGAACACAGCAGGCC
>JAHRHZ010000289.1:3897014-3940883 GCA_024137785.1 Ginglymostoma cirratum | reverse complement strand
CTCTACACTGTGTTATCTCAGATTTTCCAGCTTCGGCAGTTCCTACTATCTCTTCTTTTAGATAGTAATTACTTTGTTGCCAATGCCATCAAATGAAGATACACAGGGAGGAAAGGGAGTTTGGAGTCTGAAATTCAACTCTGATGAGGTCGCACCCTGTTGGAAGTCACCCAGTTTAGATATCAAAAGTACATACGGGATACTTTCTAAATGCTTAAAATCTAGAAGCATTGGAATTCCAAAGACACAGAGGTTCAATGTACATAGATTTTTAAGTTGTTATGAATAGATCTTGAAATTCGTCAAAAAGGCAGATTGAATTCCGGCTTCGATATCTAGAATGATAGATGAAAAACAGATAGAATTGTGCTATTCAAAAGGTTGGTTAGTCTCACCTGTAATAGTGTTCAGCTTTGGGCAACACACCTTAGGAAGCATACGTTAGCTTTGAAGGAAGTGTAGGTTAAATTTACCAGACAATACCTGGACTCTAATGGTTGAATTTTCAGCATGGATCTAGAAAACAGGTCCCAACTTTTCAGTCAGAAAACCTGCTTCTGATCAGAAACCGATTATAATACTCTCAGATGCAGAAGCTCCCAACTGATTGGGTGGCAAGGTTTTAGACAGGGTCCCAGTGGTGGTGGGAACAGAGATGGGCCTGATGAATGTGTGACACTTTGGACTCCCTGTATAACCATCACCGTGGCAGTTGCAGGCCTGCAGGACAGATCTGCAGCATGACCCAAAGTCTTCTCCTGCATCAGAGGGAACTAATGTTGGAAGCCGTGGAGTGGGGGTGTGTGCAAAGAAGGAATGCCCTCTTTTTAAAGGGTATTAGAAGATAGCCACCTCCTCATGCAATGAGCACCACTTTCTGTTCAACATCATCTCTGTCTCCAATTCCTCCTCCTTTCTTTCCTCCTTCTCTTCCTTCTTCTCTGATGAATAGTGGATTTCCAGGACCATACCATCTTTAAGGTCCGAAGTTCTCTGGAGGGTAATATTGTGGAGAGTACAGTAGCCCACCACAAGGACCATGACCCATGTAGGACAATTTTGGACCTTACTGCTCAAGGTGCTGGAATTACATCTTCAAGTACCTGTTCAATGTTCTGCTGAGCCATGAGCATTGATTTCTATCACTTTTATTGCAAAGTGAGCACTAAGAAACAGAGCTAAGAACAATAAAACATATCTTGTGCAGATTCATGCCATGGGTATGTGTCCCCATGTGTAAAATTGACTAGCAGAAACATGCAAGCTGCTCCAAAGTGTTGAAAGGCTGAAACAGTGAGGGAGACAGTCTCTTGTCTGATCGCAGGCGAGATGACATGGCAAGGTTGGTAGTTTGTGGAAGCTGACAGATATGGACAAAGTGCAGACAATGAAATATGGAATGGACTACTGCTGCACCATCACAGTTCTGTGATTCTGGTGAAAGTTGATATGGACTATGGAGCATGTAGTGACGTTATAGTGATGAACCTGTTGGGTTATGGTTGGGAGAAGCAATGATCAGCTGTAGTCACCCAGTATAATTTACATGTCAGCAATTTGTGCCATCTAGCTTCGCAAAGAAGGAAAAAATTGGATGTGTTGTAAATAAGGCAAGTTGGAGCATTAATTAGATGTAAATGTATAGAATTAAGGCGATGTGGAGATGCTGATGTTGGACTGGAGTAGACAAAGTCAAAAGTCACACAGTGCGAGGTCATAGTCCAAAAGGTTTATTTGAAATCACACAAGCTCTTGCAGTGCAGCCCCTTCGTCAGGTGCAGGGAGAGAGGAGGGCACACAGACAGAGGTTATAGGTAGAGAGATCATAAGATCATACAACTGGTGCAAGCGGACTGTCAGTCTCTGCAGGTGACCAAGACTGTTAGATGGTGTGTAAAATGTTTATTAAGTCAACATCAGCGCTGTGGTGTCATGACAATCAGGCAGAACAATAGGAATATACAAAAGGTGACATCTCAGGTCAGACACTGAATTGTAGGTGTGAGGCCTTGTTCAGAATCTGTCTCTGAGTTTTAACCTGGAGTCAGACTGGTTTTATTCTGAATGCAGGAATTTATAGGATGTCACACTGACAGACTGACTACAAATTGTGTGTTTTTTTTTGAACAAAAATAGAATGTATCATCAAACAGACAAACATCTTGGATGAAATGATTTACCCCATAGATTTGTCTGTGTGTGTGTGAGAGGGAGTGTGAGTGAGAGAGTGGGTCTGTGTGAGTGTGTGTACATGAGAGAGAGTACATGATAGCGAGTATGTGAGAGTGTGAGAGAGCGTGAAAGAGAGCGTGTGTATGAGAGGGTGTGTGAGAGAAAGTGTCATAAGTAATTCAAAACTATCCCAACTAATTAAGGTAGAGAGATCATAACAATTTATCAAGGAGATCCTGTCAAAGCAGGACAGTATGGAAGATTTTACGGGTACAGAACACCACAGTGGGGTCACCTGTAGCGCGACATGAACCCAAGATCAGGGTTGAGACTGTCCTCATGGGTACGGAACTTGGTTATCAGTCTCCGCTCAGCGATTCTGTGTTGTCGTCTGCCTTGGAGGACGCTTACCCAAAGATCAGAGGCTGAATGCCCTTGACTGCTGAAGCATTCCCCGACTGGGAGAGAACATTCCTGTCTGGTGACTGTTGCTGAATGTCCATTCATCCGTTGACATAGCATCTACATGGTCTCACCAATATACCATACCTCGGGGCATCCTTGCCTGCAGCGTATGAGATAGACAACATTGGCCGAGTCACATCTATATCCGCCGTGCACATGGTGGGTGGTGTTCCCCCGTGTGATGGCTGTGTCCATGTGATTTGACATGGCTTGCAGAGGTTGCCATGACAGGGTTATGTGGCGTTGTGGTCAATGTTGTCCTGAAGACTGGGTAGTTTGCTGCAAACAATGGTCTGTTTAAAGTTTGGTAGTTGCTTGAAGGTGAGAAGTGGAGGCACTGGGAAGATCTTGGTGAGATGCTCATTGTCATTGACGACATGTTGAAGGCTGCGAAGAACATGACGTAGTTTTTCCGCACTGGGGAAATACTGGACGATGAAGGGTACGCTATCAGTTGTTTCCTGTGTCTGTCTTCTGAGGAGGTCATTGCGGTTTTTAGCTGTGGCACGGTAGAACTGGCGATTGATGAGTTGAGCATCGTTTCCCGTTCTTATTAAGGCATGTCGCAAAACTTTCAGGTGTCTATCGCATTATTCCTCATCTGAGCAGATCCTGCGTATGTGCAGGGCTTGCCCGTAGGGGATGGCTTCTTTAATATGTTTAGAGTGGAAGCTAGAGAAGTGCAACATCGTGTGGCTATCTATAGGCCTGCAGTAGAGTGAGGTACTGAGGTGTCTATCCTTACTGGAGATGTGGGTGTCCAAAGATGAGAATGATTCTGAAGAAAAGCCCATGGTAAGTCTGATTCTGGGATGAAACTTGCTGATATCGCTGTGCGGTCGTTTCAGTGATTCCTCGCCATGAGTCCAAAGGAAGAAAATGTCGCCAATGTATGCAGTGTATAGCATTGGTCGGAGGTCCTAAGCAGCAAATAACTCTTGCTTGAACTTGTGCATGAAAATGTTGGCTTATTGGGGAGCAAATTTGGTCACACAGTCTTGCACACGCGCGTACATACAAACAAATCTATGGGGTGAATCATTTCATCCAAGATTATGGATTATTTGCAGATACATTCCATTTTGTCAAAAAACGTACGACTTGTAGTCAGTGTGGCATATTATAAATTTCTGCTTTTGGAATTAAACCAACCGGATTCCGAGTTAAAACTCAGAGACAGATTTTGAACACTTACAATTCAGTGTCTGACCTGAGATGTCACCTTTTGTAGATTCCCATCACTCTGCCTGATTGCCATTACAGCACAGCACTGATATTGACTTTATAAACACTTCACTTGCCATCTGACACTCTTGGTCACCTGCAGAGACTTATTTGGCACTCCACTCACACCAGTTGTATGATCTTTTGATCTCTCTGCCCTTGATCTCACTGCTGATAAATTCTGTCTATGTGCCCTCCTCTCTCACTGCACCCAATGAATGGGCTTCACTGCTAAAGCTTGTGTGATTTCAAATAAACCTGTTGGACTATAACCTCGTACTGTGTGATTTTTGACTGAGAATTAAGGTAGACACTGCATAATAGTGAGGTCTGAAGACACTAGTTAAGGCTTAGGTGGAAAATTTTCTCTCAATGTCGAGATTCTGACATTTTTCATCCTGTTTCTATTTTCCCACTTTCTTGTCATTGCTCACAGCTCACCAGAGAGAGGCAAAAACAGAAATTGCTGGAAACGCTTAGCAGGTCTGGCAGCAAGTGTAGAGAGAAATCAAAGTTAATGTTTCGGGTCCAGTAACCCTACCTCAGAAAATCAGAGAGGGGAATGTTCTGCCCATTGTTATTTCATTGCAAGGCAGGACTTTGTGGGCAGTTACCAACCCAGTTCAAACAGTATCTTTAGTCCCTTGAAAAAAAATGTAGATTAGTGATATTTGACATTTGTTTCCTCTTTTCAATCGTAAAATCTCTGGGCTACATCAAATACATATTTTTAAATTTATTCGTGTTGTGATATTATGGATTCACTCAACAATAAAACCATCAGCTGGCATGGCAGGAATTGCTGTTCTATTATCTGTACCTTTGTGAGGATTATTTTAAGTTGTACTCATTATAGTAAATCATTAATTCATCAAAATTTAATTCTATTCCATAGAGTTGATCTTGGTTTACAGTAATTCTGCTCTGCAAGATTAAGCAGGGTTTAATGCCATTATTACAGGTTTCTGGTAATTGTCACTTGGGTACACACAATTACTATTTGTTTAAACGTTCCAGGATAAAATGGAGCAGCAGTTTCTTTATCGTCACTCTCGCGCTATCTTTGACCTAATTGACTTAGACGGGGGCCATACCATTACTCCAGCAGAATTTTATGCTGCAGGATTTCTCTTCAACATCAAAGGACGTGCCTATTTGCAGATGTTTCAAGATTATAGTGGAAGTGGTGGAGAGGTAAGATGCTGAAATTGTGGCAGTGAACTGCCAATTTACACATCTGTTATGAAAACAATGGCACTCCAAATGCATCTCAAATAAAAACAAACATGCTGGATCTTGGGGTGATTATCCACAATGCAATGCGTGGATGACAACATACCAATGTCATTGTCTGCCATTTCTGAGGGGTTGAGGAGTTGAGGCAGAGTTTGGGGTGGCAGTGGGAGTGACACAAAGGCCAGGAATGGGAGCAGACATAGGGGTTTAGGAAAGGGAGTGGGGTAGAGGGGGAGTGTTGGGAATGTGACGGTGGCCTGGGGCACATAGAATTCCTACAGTGTGGAAAGACACCATTTGGCCCATCAAGTCTGCACTGACTCTCCGACCCACCCCCCAACCTATCCCTGTAACCCTGCCTTTAGCATGGCCAATGCACCTAATCTGCACATTTTGGACCGTGGGAGGAAACTGGAGCACCCGGTGGAAACCCACGCTAACAATAGGAGAATGTGCAAACTCTACATAGACACTCATGCGAGGCTGGAATTGAACCCGTGTTCCTGGTGCTGTGAGACAACAATGCTAACCACTGAGCTACTGTACTGTTTCTCCTTCACTATGTTCACCTACAGCCACCTCCCTGCCTGGCCTTCTCCAGCTGCTCTTCCTGAAGCAGAGTGACTAGATCAGGAGGTGAGTGCAGAAAGGCAGCATAGCGGATAGAAATGGCTAGGCTTTGATTTGCGGGCTTGATTTTGAAATGTAAATCTCTGAACCCGTGCAGCTTTCTGTTCTTCTTTGTCAGACCGTGTTGCCGGGAGCCATGAATTACTTGTAGCGGTGCTATCTTGGAGTCTGCCTCTGCCTCTTCCATCATTCCAGACCTATGCAATGGGTCTCTTTGCATATGAGTGCTCTTATGCCATCTACAGGTGGCATTTACAGCTACTCAGTAGGCCAGACAACATGGGTACAAAATGAACAGCGTTAATGGCTCAAGGTGATGTCATTTCAGCAGAGTCAGAAAAGGCAGATATTGAACAGATTTTATGCAAGCACCAGATGGTGGTGCTGATTTTGGGGGGTGGCGGGGGGGAAAGTGGTGGAAGGTCTGTGGGGAAGTGAAGTAATGGGGCAAAGCAGAAGAAAAGGAATGGCTTTCCAAATTCTACTTTTCCCTTAGTGTCACATGGTTAACCTTTAATTCTTCCCTTCCTTGAACTCTGTTTCCAATCGCATGGATTGGGGCCAATATTCAGTACAAATTCCATAATGACTGTGGCCACATGTGCATCTAACCTGTTTCTTGTCAGGACATTGCTCCATTTTCTCAGATTCTTTGTCTGTATTGCATTTAACTTGTCAATGTCACCACTGCTTCTGATATGTTTCAAGATGTGTGACCTTTCTTGTGAGCTTTGAGAGCACTCTTCATTTAAAATCAATATAATGTTACTATTTTTGTGTTGTAATATTGTGAGGAAAGAAATCATATCAACAGATTAGCGAATGGCAACCTTTTGGCTGTAGCCTAGTTGTTAAGGTAACAGAAGTGAGTCACATTGAGAAAATGGTTAATTCGGTGAAATCGAAAACATTATGCGTGCATACAGCCGGAGTAAAATTTCCACTCATAATATTTTCCCACTTACCTACTGTGCATGTGAAACACTAAAATGACCACAGTAAGTAACTAAATAAGTTTATCCTCTCCTTAATGTTAAAATGAAAGAAAAAGAGGACCCTCCAAGTATTAGCTTTTCATTAGGTCTAGAGCAAGAAGCAAATGAAGACAAAAGCCGTTTGTATAAAATTAAGGTTAATTCTTTTTTCTGGAAGTGAAATTTGTGGCAGCATTTTTAAATAACCCACATCACTATGTTCCACTAGCTTCCCTACTTCCACCATTTCAAAATAGCCATTAAATGGGTGCTCCAAACCCCTACTGGAGATGATAGAAAACCATAATTAGGTCAATGTAACTTATTTTAAAAAAAGAAATACATTTGAATCAACCTGTTCAAAGATGTTTTTACGTCCCTCTGGGACAGGTGGGATATGAACCTAGGCCTCCTGGTTCAGAGGTAGTGACAATAGCACTGCACCACAAGAGCCCTTCTTATTTGCTCATGGGATGTGGCCAGCACTGCTAAAGCCAGCATTTGTTGCCCATCTATAACCGCCATAGACAAGTTCCACTGAACGCCTTCTTAAACCTTTCTGTTGTTCTTTAGCACAACTGTGTCACTTGTTAGAGCCATTTCAGGGGACAGTTAGAGTCCCTAACATTATGGTGAGACTAGACGCACATGTAAGCCAGGCCAGAAAACATAGGCAGATTCTCTTCCTTAAAGAATATTAATGAATCGGATAGATTTTTACAACAATCCATGATATTTTATCACCATTATTACTGAGACCAGCCTTCAATTCCAGATTTTGCTGTTAGTTAATTGGATTTAAATTCCATTAGTGTCCTTATCACATTGACTGCAACCTTTGGAATATGACAAACATTATCATTGATATCACCTCTCTGCATTGCAAAAATATACCTTATTCATAAAAACAAACAATCAATAAGTACATACAAAAGGGTTCTCATTCTGTTCTGTACAATCTTTCCAATGAGGATAACAAAACACGAATGAACCAATGATATCACCATTACGCCACAGTTTACTCCCAACTTTACATGATATCGTGTGTGAGTCTGAAGTACCAACATGCACTACACACCTTATCGTCATTAGTACATTCCTGAAAGAAATTGTTACAGTCCACTTAGAAAAACTACCAAAGAGCTTATAATTTCTTTTTGGGGGTGTGGGGGGTCAGGAGGAGAACTGACGCTCCTGCTGGGCTAACCTAAATTAACCCAACCCGCCATCACTCTTGCCTCCTTTCAGTTCAAGAAGAAACTGGCTGGGTTCCACAACACAGCTGGTGGATTTTCAGTACTCTCCATTTAGTGAGCCATACTGAAGGAGAAGTTTGCCAGTGGAATCGTAATGAAGCTTGACTATAAAAAACTGTTGGCAAACTGTGGAAATATAACCACACTTTGGTGAATAATTTTGCCCAAGACAGAAGTAACTATAAGGATGCTTACTTCTTTTCTTTGCTCGTTAGGAAGACTATGAAAACTTGTGTTGAAGGCTTAGTAAGCTAACAGTTAAGTCATTTGCTTCATTTCCTGCTGTTGCAGATCATACTTCAAATTTATTTCAATATTTATCAATAAGGTTGGTATGTGTGAACACAAATCTCAGAGTCTGTTTATCCTGGGAAGAAAACATTCCCAAATAACCTTGGTACTTAACCACTGTAAGCAACAGTCACATTTAGTTTGTGATAGCTGAGAACTCTCTAAGAGGGGTGTTCGAAAGTCAGGCGCATGTTGACCAGTAACTTGAAATATTACCCACATGATACCAAAATAAGTTGGAAGCGCTTAACATGCTTCAAAATCCTAGAAGTTCAATTTTTTGTCCTCTTTCCTCTTAAAATGAAGGTGCATTGAGCTGAGCAAGGTGACAGAAGTAGAAAATGACAAAAGAAAGTTTTAAAAGGAGAATAATAATAAATCATTAGTTTGAAAAGTATGGGCTCATTTCATCATGGTCAATTTTGCTTCCATCTGAAAGTCATTAAGATTAGAAAGAGGAAAGACAACAAAATAAAATTAGAGAAAAATCCTACTTTGTCAAATGAATTTGACATTGTTTATTTATTTAAACCAGAACCTTACGTACAATGAATTCAAGTTGTTTATCATGGCCTGCTTAGATAAACAAGAAAAGACTAATGAAGTTAAAAGGAAAAAGAAACAGAAGCAACCAATGATGGGATTATTTAGTCAAAGGAATTCTCTGCTACCATTGTAATTGTGTTAATTGAAATAAAATTGGTACACTTCAAAAAAGAATTTGAAACATCAAATTGATATTGACAAAATCATCTTGTTTCTTGGATTTGCACCTATATTTTTGTTTTAACTTAAATAAATTTTAATGAGCAGTGCTTCTGGCAAAATTCTTTTTGTTTTGAATTGTTAAATAGATAATGCCAATCTATGTTGCTGCAAATTTCATACATCGTTCTTAAAAATTGATCACCTCAATATATAAAGAAACAGAATAAGTTATACAACATCTTTCACACATGCTAAAGGGGATTGATAAGGTGGATGTTGTAGATGTTCCCCCTTGTGGGATAATCTTGAACAAGAGGGCATAGAGGGAGAGGAGGGAGAACTGAAATGAGGAGAAACTACTTCTCTCAGAGGGTTGTGAATCTGTAGAACTCATTGTCCCAGAGTGTAGTGGAGGCAGAATCAATCAACAGATTCAAGAAACAATATAGCTTTGTTTCTGATGGAAAACGGGATAAAAGGCTATGGGGAGCAGACAGGAGAGTGGAATTGAGATCAGGGTAAGATCAGCCATGATCATGTTAAATGTTGGAGGGGGCTTCAAGGGCTGAATTCCTGCTCTCACTGCTAATTCCAACGTCCCTAGATTCCTACCTCAAGCAGCACTTTCAACCTATTCTAGTGCCCAGGAGAGACAGCATCACAGGCTGCTGTGTGACTTTACTGTGATATCAACATGGAATGTCACAGGGTTAACGGCCTGCAGAATTAGCTGTCCCTGAAGAATCGACAAAGCCTGCAGTGTGCCTAACCATTCCATGCTAGCATTTATACTCCACTGAAAATGTCTGCCATCATCTAAATCTATCATTGTAGTGCTTTATTCATTTTGCCTTCACGTTTGTCTTAAATATGTCGATACTATTTGCTTCATCCTCTCCCTGCAGTCGTGGGTTCCAGATTCTCACTACTCTTTGGCTCAAGGCCCCACTAGTGAAGTGTGGCATTCCCACAGACACCTGGGAATCACTGGCCCAAGACTGGGGAGGAATATCCAGGAAGGCGTCAAGCACCTTGAGACTTGTCATTGGAAAAAAAATCATAAGCCAGGTGAAAACAGCGAAAAGAACATGCTGCCATACCAGTGCCCCAGCAACCCCTTCCTGTGACCACCACCTGCCCCAAATGTAACAGAGCCTGCAGTAGCTGCGTTGGTCTTTACAGCCACCTACGGACTCACCTAAGAATGGAAGAGAGTCATTCTCGCCAATGATGACGGCGACTCTTTGGACAAGGAAAATTCTTCTGAATTCCCTATTGGATTTCTTAGTGATTACCTTATGTTGATGTCCTCTGGTAGGCTCTTTCTCACAAGGTGATGTACTCTCCTGTATTGACTCTGATTGAAAACGTTCATAGTTTTAAAGACATTTATCTGGACAGCTCAGCTTTTTTTAAAAAAACAATGAGACACGCTCTATATTTGTTTCCTGCAATGTATACCTAGGTATTTCTCGATTGCAGCCTGCAGAAGAACACTATAGCCAGAACTGTTGGAGATAGCTCCCAGCAATCAGAGAAGATCAGTGTCATTGAGAGGTCTTAAAGCCCAGCAATAAAGAAGGAGGGAGAGAAGGATTGTTATCAATCTACTGATTGAAAAGCCAACTTTCCAACTGTCAGAATAGAAATTTATAAATTCTGTTCTCTGGATTATCAGGCTTCTAAATTGCCAATGTACATCTAGAGTACTGTAGCCATAGCGTATCCTGATTCATCTTCAGAAGATAATTTGATATCAAATACCTTTCCATGTGGACTAACTGTCTTGGACTTCACCTGCAATTCTCGCAACAGGAACAGATCCCTAGCTTTTAGCTGTAACGGAGAAATGAGTAAGAGCTTCCACATCTAGCTTAATACCCTGGTAACTGCAGAAAGCTAAACTAAAAATCCTGGTTCTCTAGGAGCTTGACCTCACCCATTCAGGTTGATTCTATTGTCCCAACTTTAAAAAAAATCCCAAGACCTCGCAAGCTGTTGACTTCATTGGCTTTGAGCAGACTGCTTTGCGCCTTTGTCTCAAACTTTCTTCATTAAAAAAACCCACCAGGACAAAATACATTTTGTAAAGCCATAGCCTTGTCACACCTCCCCCCTTATAAAATTTGAACCATCAATATAAAAAGATGGTTTCATTTTTAAAAACCTTCACGTTATGCTATTCATACACTACAAAATACATACATTATATTTACTCTAAGCATGCAAACATTCACTAATACAATCCATTTCAATCCTTTTTTTTCCATGACCAAACATTTCCATCTTCATTCATCAAAGTATCGACAACACGTCAGCAATTGCTATCTCTCATCCAGCCACATGTATTATTTTCAAATTGAATGGCTGCAATAATAAGATCCATCAAAACAGCCTGGTAGTTTTAAACTCAAAGTTTTTGGAAGCATTTAAGGATATGATCTGTATATACAACAGTCTCAGGCAATATTACTGGCAATATAAAAATAGTGAAATGTTGCAACGCCAACTCCAAACACAAGGTCTCTTTATCAATTATGGAATATTTTTGTTAATGATTATTCAATTTGCTGGAAAAATACCCAAATAGGTCTTTCTATCTTCTTGCAAGAATACAACACCAACATCTTTGAGCAGGTGTTCAACCTCTTTTTGAACCTGTGTCAACCTAAGGGTTAAGACTATAAGGATGTTGCTCAATTGGAATACCATTTCCTACATCTACATCATGCATAATCAGATTAGTACTTCCCAGCTTGTTCCCACATGTCTCTCCGTGCGATTGTATTATCTCTTTCAGGTCATTTCAATTTTCCTCTGGAAGTTAACTCAATGGTTTATCCAAATTTTTGAGAACTTCCTCATTGCCCAATTTAATTTGAGGAATGTCCAATTTGAACCATCTGAATTTGGTTCTTCGCTTGGTGTTGTAACCGGTAACATATTCTCCTTTTGCTTTCCTCCCCTATCAAAATACGTTTTGAACATATTCATCACACACTGAGATTTCTTTTTCTCTCGCATTCTTATCAAATAATTCACCCCACTCAACATCCTTTTGATTTGATAAGGCCCACTAAACTTTGCCTTTAAATGTTCACCTATCACTGGTAGTAATACTAACACTTTATCACAACTAGGAAACTATGACTTTTGGATTCATTAGTTGTTTCCCGTTTCATCACATGGTGTGCCACTTTTCAATGCTGTCTAGCCAACTCATCTGCTCTATTTAATCTTTCCTTAAAATTTGACACACGATCCAACCATGTGGTCTCTGAACTCTGATTCACCAATTTCTCCTTAATTAATTTTAGTGGTCCCCTCACCTTGTACAATACACTGAATTTCATTTGATTCATTAGGTGCATCCCTAATTGCAAAATGTACGAATGAAATTCCTTTATCCCGATCCTCTGGATAGTCCTGACCGTAAGCCCTCAACATGGTCTTTCAAGTTTGATGCCACTGTCCTAACACTCCCTGTGATTCTGGATGGTATACAATAGATTTGAACTGTTTTATTCCTAAGCTATCCATAACTCCCTTGAATAACATTGATGTAAAATTTGACCCTTGATCTGATTGTTTTTCTGTAGGTAGTCTGTATGTAGCAAAAGATTTGAGTAACTCATCTACAATCC
The DNA here is from genome assembly GCA_024137785.1 of Ginglymostoma cirratum. NCBI lineage: Eukaryota > Metazoa > Chordata > Chondrichthyes > Orectolobiformes > Ginglymostomatidae > Ginglymostoma > Ginglymostoma cirratum. The sequence continues at coordinate 3,928,283 of JAHRHZ010000289.1, read as the reverse complement.
TTTTAGCCAAGATACTGCATAATGGAATGGCCTCTGGAAATGTCGTAGATATATCCATTATGGTCAACAAATACAGATTCTCACTTTTTACTTCAAGTAGGGGTCCTACTCAATCAAGTGAAACTCTTGTAAAAGGTTCCTCAAATGTGGAAACAGGAATTAAGTGTGCTGGTTTTATCACTGCCTGAGTTTTTCCAATTACCTGACACATATGACATATCTGGCAAAATTCAACCACATCTTATGCAGTCCAGGTCAGTAAAAATGTTTTTCTATTTTGCCTTGAGTTTTCCTTACCCAAAATGACCTCCTGATGGTATATCATGTGTTACCCACAACACCACCTTCCTATAACCCACCAGGAATACTTGATGGACTTCTGCCAAATTCACATCTGCCTGAATGTGTGATGGTCTCCAATTCCTCATGAAGACTTAATTTTTAAGAAATAACATTGTGATACATTCAGATTCTTCTTGTGTGTGTGCTCCTTTTGACACAACTGTTTTAATTTTTTTTATCTTTCTGTTATAATTCAGCTATTTTCTCTGAATTAAAAATATATACTTTGTCTTCCACCTGTTCTTTTCTGTTTCGCAACCATTTAATCAAACATAGCTTCTGATAATTGAACTTCAGCTGCCTGATCTTTACTCCTTGATTTCTCCTTTTGTTTCAAACTCCGGCTTTGTGACCTTATGACCACATCATCAGGAAAACTCCCAGGATATACTTCCTGTAACACCTCAGTTGTGTGATTTTACACTGGCTTTTCAACCAGGGTAGGCATCACTCCCACCCATGATCCAGCTATATCATTACCAATGATCAACTATATTTCCAGAACTGGGAATTTCTCTATTACTCCTGCCACCACTTCTTCACTTTTCACTGGACTCTCCAACTTCATTTCTTATAATGTAACACTACTCTTCTCACCATGAATTCCACATATTAACACTTTTTCTGGTAATACGCCTTCCAAACTACATATCTCCTTCTCTCTCCATCAATGATTGACTTGCTCCCTTATGTCTTAAAACTTTAATTTCATAGCTACTCCTCCTGGCATACATGAGTAACCTGACCCTTGCAAGTAAATTTTTTTGAAGACATTTGGTATTTTCTTACTAACCAACTCCTGGCCAGGCTGTACATTCTTTTACAGCTCTTTAGCTCTTTCCACTGCAATTTCATTTACCACTTCAACAAAATTCACTGACATCTTATTTTCCATCTTCCCACTGCTTTTCCTAAACCAACACTGACATTTTCTGTGGCCCACAGAAACACCTGAAGTTTTTTTTTTTACTTCTCTTTCCCCTTCATGCGTTTCCTTTTTACCCTGCGGTAAACTCTCTTTAATATTTTCAATAAGATCTTTTCCCTTACCACCTGAGGATTTCTCTTTTCCCCAAATTCTTTCCCTCACACATTGAAATTGATGTCAGAAGCCAAATTTTGATTTAAGAACTAACTCATTATCATCTGTCATTTCCGCTTTTAATCTTGCAGTCTTAACTCTCTGTTCTTCCACGAGTCCTCACTACTTCAGAAGTGAATTTTTGAACTCCTCCAAAATAATTGTCTAAGAGCGTCATATGTTCAATCAATTTTCAACGCCCTTATCCAACTATCAAAATTACTTAGTTTGATCCTTTCAAACACTATGTATGTTTGATCAGGTTACTTCCTTAGATTCCAAAAAAGTTTTTGGCAGGCTTGTGGGACTAGCTATTATGCACTCAAGATGGCATTTTTCACCTCATCATACTTCCCAGATATCACCTCTGATAGTGATGCAAATACCTCACTAGCGCTACCAACCAACTTTGTTTGGATCAACAATACCCATATGGTGACCAACCATTTCATTTGTTTAGCCACTTTCTCAAATGAAATGAAAAAGGCTTATTTAAACAAATTGTCATCAGGCCTTTGGCTATGTTGAGATTGCTCTCTATCACCACTCTTACCTGTCACCTCGACCGCTACCATTTTAAGTCAACTTTGAGTTTTCAGTTCCAATCTCTGAAATTCAAAAATTCTCTGTTTCTCCCTTTCTTCTGCTTTTAATCATAGTTCAAACTTTTTACATTTCCTTTTCTCTTTCTCTTTGTTCTGTCAGGACTATTCTTTCTTTTTCCCTTGCCATTGCCTCTAATTCAAGCGGTTTCATTTGCAATTGAATTTTAGCAATCTCCAATGATTCTGATTGCATTCCTGGCAAATGTAAGTGCAGAGCTATTGCTATAATTATTTCCACTTTACTCAAAGGCACAGTCAACTTCAACCTCAACCTGTTTGCCAATTCCAAAAGCTTTGCCTTGCTCACTTTCTATAAAATTCCAGAAGTGATTTCTTCTACCGCCAGGAAACTCTAATGACTAAAAGAGTCACTATTACTCAAGGCACATTTTGCTTAAATCAACCAATTACAACACCCAAAATAAAAAAAATGCCAACACTCACCACTCATTGCCTTTGAGTCCAATAATCCCAAACTCAACTGGAATTGGAGGTTTTGATCCTGACAAGAGCTCCCAATTTGTTATGGACTAGACCAAACCCCCTCAAAACATGTCAAGGAGATAGCTTGGACACTAACTTTTCTTTATAGCAACATGTCAGGCATAGCATTCCGGATGCAATGTGATTGGTCAAACTACCAGACGTGTAGCAAAACATAATATATTCATACACTATAGTTAAAATACAGACAAAATGAAATGAAAAGAATTGGCTTAACTATGATGCTATCAAAACACTTAAAATAATAAATTACTCATTAACTGTTCCAATATGGTAACATCCCATAAACCCACCCTTGGCAAAGGCAAACTCAGCAAAATAGATTGTCTCACAAGCAATTTTAGCAACAAGAGGAGAACCCCAGCTTTTTGCTTCCACATCCAACAACAAGACCCTAGCAACTGCTACTGAAAGCTAAACTAAAGCTCCTGGTTTTGTGGGATGTTGATCCCACCCAGTCAGGCTGCTTCTATTGTTCCAACTTAACAAAAGGCATAACAAGTTGTTTACTTTATTGGCTTTGAGCAGACAGCTCGACACCCATGTCTCAACCTCTCTTCATTAAAGACAAAATACACCTCTTAAAGCAATAGCATCTTCACGTAGTGGGAAAAAAGGTGGTACCATGCACCTCCTACTGGTGGCAGACTCTAATACGCATCAACATGGCTTTCAATAAGTTTATGAGAAGTAATATATATAATCACAGTCGGTACTCATTCTTAGCCACATTGCAATATCTTCTCTGCCCAACAAGACTTATCGCATGGGAAGCAGGAAGCTTATTTATTTAAGTTAATTCCCAATCCCAGAATTCATTCACATTGTCAACCACAGTGGCAATAAGATAGGTGAGCCTACATCCACGTCCACAGTGTAGTACTAAGTAGTATTTCTTGAAAAACATTCGTACATTGTTAAATCTAATTTGAGTCCACATGTTATGATTACAAACTAAAACTGGGCAAACAGTGAGTCCTCAAGGATTCATAAAATATACAGCCAAATCACTACGGTGCATCATTTATAGAAAGAGTGGAAAACAAAATACTCAAACAGGTGTGAAGGATCAACAATTAGAAAGCCTTTAAAAAAATTTTTATAATAATTGACAGTGGTTACATGTTGCCATTAGGCTCACTCTTTATTCTGGTTTAATGAGGTATGTTTGATGTTGGCGAAGTCAACAATTCTGGAGAGGTGACTCAGTAATTTATAATATTTAAATGAAGTTTTGTTCCTCAAATCTTGTGACCTATTTGAATATAATGGCTGTGGATAGCTTTGAGATAGGAAGCAAGTAGCCTCAGAGATGTGCATGTGCAGACATCCACAGCTCAAGATACTCCTACCTCAATGTGCAGGTAACAATATTGATTTAAAGTATAAAATAAAGCCAGGTGGCAGCCATGGGAGAAAACCATCATCGCCAGGGTCTGAGGTTAAAACAGAACCCAAGAGTCAACAGTAAAGGAAAGACACTAAAGGCAGGACAAGACCTTGGAAGATTTCAGGAATGTAATTGAAAACATGCAGGAGAGTAAAAAGTAAGGATCGATCTGAAGCAGACCAAGATCTTGAAGACTTTGAGAAAAATTGCTGGAAAATGAGAAGACTCAAAAGGAAAGGAAAAGTTCTTGGAAGACTTTGATTACAGGGCTATAGAGTAGCAAGATTCTAAGGGTGAGAAAAAGAACCTCAGAGGACTTTAAAGCTTGGCTATGAGTTGGCAATTGAAGACTCAGGGTTGAAAGACTTTCACAGTAAGAAGAAAAACCAAATACTCAACCAGGTCAGTCTGACAGTTGTCCATAGGGATGACAACTCCACTAGAGAACTTGCCATTACTTTAACCATTTGAAAATAGGGAAAACACATGAAGTGGGACCTATTGGAGTGGCAGTTTCAGCATGTCTATGGAACGGCTTACAGACAAAGTAGCAGCATTATCAAGTCAGCACATTTTTATATGCTGCAGATTCAATAGAATCATAGAACTTTCAGTACAGAAGGAGGCCATTTGACCCAACGTGTCTGTATTGGCTCCTGAAAGAGCTACCCAGCTAGTTCCATTCTGTAGCCCTATCTTCAGGCCTTCGAAATTCATCACTTCCAAATGTATATCCAGCTTTCTTTTGAAACTTCCTATGGAATCTGCCTACACCACTCTCCCAGCAGCGCATTCCAAATCCTAACAACTCTGAGGAAAGAAGCTTCTCCTCATCTCACTTCTAGCTCACTCACTGACAATCTTGAAGTTGTAAACCCTGGTTACTGACATACGAACTACTGAAAACAGAATGTCATTCTTTACCCTGTCAAGTTGTCCATCATTTTGAACATCTCAATAAGATCACCTCTTAATCCTCTCTGCTCCAAAGAGAGTAAGCCCAATTTCTCTAATCTTTCCTTTTATCGAAAATCCCTCAATCCTGGAATCATTCTAATAAATCACTTTCACACTTTCTCCAGGGCTTTAACATCTTTAAATAAGGTATCCCAGCTGAACAAAATACTCCAAATTTGGTCTGAACAATGACTTGTAGAAGTGTGGCATTACTTCCTTGCTTTTATTTTCTATGCCTCTATTTATAAACTTAAGGATCCCATAAGCTTCTTAATAACTGTTTCAATGTGCCTGGCCACCATCAGAGAATTATGCACTTGAATAGTGAGGTCCGTCTATTCCTGCATGTCCTTCAAAGTTGTACCAATGAGCCTATATTCGCTCTACTAAAATGCATTACCTCATATTTCTCTGCATTAAAATTCATCTGCCAGGTGTCTGCCATTCAGCCAACTTGTTAATGTCCCTCTGAAGTAATTCAATGTCACCCTCACGATTTGCTATTCTCCCTAGCTTAGAATCATCTGCAAATTTAAAGATTCTGTCCATCTCCAAATAGTTTATATCAAAGAAAGCAAGGGTCCCAACAACAATCCCTGGCAAACACCACTTTCAACTTGTCTCCAATCTGAGAAATGCCCATCTATGGCAACCCTCTGTTTCCTATCTTTTAGCCAACCTCTAATCCATGTTGCCAAGGACCCATCTATCCCAAACATTTCTAATCTGTTAACCAACCTGACATATGACACTGTATCAAATGTTTTTTGGAAGTCCAAATATACAACATTCAAAGCATTAGCCTCATCCACTGCCTGTGACACCTAACCAAAGAACTCAGTTATATTTATCAGAAATGGCATGCCCTTGGCAAAGCCATGTTGACTGCAATTTTCTCTAAGCTTATGTTTCACTTATCCCATTTAAAGGCCTCTATCTATTTTCCCACTATCGATGTCAAGCTCAAAGGTCTGTAGTTTCTTGGGTCATCTTTTTCCCCTTTCTTAAACAGCATCATATTTGCAATCTTCCAGTCCTCTGGACTGACCTTATGATCACAGAGACCTGGAAAATTTCTATCAACGGCTTCACAATTTGCTCCCTTACCCCTCTCAGCAATTCAGGATGTATCCCATCTGGACCTGAATACTGTCAGCCATTTTAGCTCCTCTTCTTTATCTATCACTATACTGCTCAGTTGCTCAACACCCACATTTTCTACTGGGCCATTGTCACAATTTTCCAATTTGGCAAAGACAGAGGCACAGTACTCATTTCATACCTCTGCCATACCTTTTGCTTCAATGAGCAGTTTTACCCTGCTTGTCCTTTATGGCTCAATCTACCCTTCACTAATCTTTAACAATTAATATGTTTGAAGAACATTTTACTATTTGGCTTAGCACAGCCTGCCATTCTTTCTCATACTTCCTCTTAGCCTTCCTTATTTCAGCCTTAGTGTCTGTCCTGCATTTGAGATACTCTTCTTCATTTCTATTGCTACTATTATTCTGATATGTATCATATGCCTCTTCTCCCTTTCTTATTTTCACATCAATATCCTTATTCATTCAGGGCACTCTAGCTTTGGATACCCCACATTTATTTCTCATGTGTGTTTACCTAGCTTGCCCATTATTGGTCTCCCTTTTGAAATTCTCCTAAGTTTCATTCACTGTTTTATCCACCAAAGGGCATTTCCAGTTAACCTGCTCCAGTTCAACTTTTAGACCTTAAAATCTACCCTACTCTAGGATCTTAATCATTCACTGATTTCTATCCATTTCCAACTTAATATTTAACTCTATTATATTGTGCTCGCTATTTCCCAAATGCTCCTTTCACTTGGTCTACCTCATTTTTCTAGAACCAAATCCTGCACAGCTCCTTCCCTGGTAGGACAGGAAATGTATTATCCCAGAAATTTCTTCTGCACACATTGTAAGAATTTCTCCCTCTCTGTGCCCAACACTCTACCCTAGGGTAACTGAAATCACTAACTATCACAATCCTACGAGTCCTGCAAATTTCCATAATCTACTTGCAAATCATCTCTTCAACTCCCTTCTCACTATTTGGAGGTCTATTATACTAATCCAACAAGGTCACAGCTCCCTTCCTGTTTGTCACCTCCAGCCATATAGGTTCTAATTCAGTGAACTGCATCTCATTCAAGGGCTATGAAACCATCTTTGACCAAGACTTGCTACACCTCCTCCCTTTTTACCCACCCTGATTCTACTAAAAATCTTATAACTTGGGATGCTAAGTATCCAATTCTTTTCTGACTTGAGTCATGTTTCTGTCATTGTTATTATGTCATATTCCACCCCCACACCCCAGAACAGTTTCTGCATCCAGTTCTCCAGACTTGTTCACTAATCTCTATGCATTAATATATGTGCAATTTAACCCTGCCCTTATCTCTTTCTTGGCCATTGGAAGCTAACGATTTCTTTGTTCACTGTCAATACTCAAAGCCTTCAATAACTGATGATATTTCAATAAGACAAAATATAGAATAAAATACTATGGATTATTGATTGAACATTCAATGTGTATTTAATCCCCCCCTAAAAACTTAGTGACGGAATAGGCAAGTTTTAATTAGTGATCTCATCAGTTCACTACACAGGCAGGAATCGGGTCCAAAATCAGTCTGTACTGCAACTAAATATTGTGTCATCTCTGACATGGTCAGAAGAGTCAACCCCAACATAAAGTCATTCTCCTTTGGAAAGCCTGCCAAAATACCAACAGAGGAGGAATTAAAAGCCATGAACTATATTTGTTTGCATAAGGAGTGGTTCAAACAGCTTCGCAAATGCAACAAATATCCAACAGGGGGAGCCAAATGCTTTAAGTGTGGCCAGCTGGGAGACTTCAGAATTTTTTGCACAAATGAAGAGAATGTTCTTTGGAAATTTTATTTTTGAAGGAATCATGCAACAAGCAAAAAAGTTCAATAAATTAAAGATACAGAAGAAAAGATGAAGACATTCCTAGGTTGGGTCAAAGGAAGTCAAAACAGATTTTGGATGTTTGAAACTACAAGGTTTCTGAGCAAAATTTAAACTTGACATAACTGTTTGTTTCAAAACCGGCAGACAGCTTACCATGGTGGAAGTCTATGAAGATTACCAGAAGGCACAGATTGAAAGGTGTATGGGCAAATAACCACAAAGCTCAGTCACAGAGGATTAAAAGTAAGTGAGACATTATATAAATTGAGGAATCAAAATACCAAATTGTTGAGCAGAAATGCATGTCCTTGTCTAGGTCTTTTAGAGAGAGTGGATACAATACTTCAGAATGAAGACGGTGAGAATTTGGTAGTTGCACAACAGAAAGCAGGATTAAATTGCCATTGACAGGACCAACGGAACACTGGTCAGGACTGCCTCATGGTTGAGATGGACCTTGATGAGTCTTCAGTAACATTATTGGGATCAAAAGCAATCTCAAAAATGCCTAAACAGATACAGAGTTTCAGGCTTAGGTTGATGTGGTATGACTGGAACAATCTATGTTCCATGTGTGGTCCAAGACAGATAGACTCTTGAAGGCAGCAGTTAATTGAGCAAAGATAGGATTCTACATCCAGCTGAATACAATTTTACATGAGTGACCAACACTTTATCGGCAACTGAGGGAAAACGCAGAGAAATTTACGTAGCTTAAAAATCTGACAAGGTGTGCAAGTGTAATGGAAATATAGTCCAGAAGCCAAAGTACTGAAGAGTTGTTATAAACAGCAAAAACACTTGATGATAATGGAATATTTATTGATGCATGATCATAGAATAAGTACATCAAAGGCGATGAGATATGAAATCCTACAGAGATTATATTGGGCATCTACGTATCACAAAGTGCAGAGGAAGAGCTCATCACTGTGTTGGCCAAGATTTCAAAAGACATAGGATTACATATTATCAGGTCAAACATGAGCAATACACAGCTAAGTGCCTACAGAGCCAATGATTTCATTAAGATTTCTAGAAAGGCCATGGCAAAGACTAACAACAGGTTTGTTCAGTTTCAAAGGGGAGATGTATTTATTCCTGGTTGACCATTTTTTAAGATGGATCAAAACGGTATGCCTTAATTCAACCACAGCAGACTCAATGAGCACTGAGAAATCTCTGCCATATAGTTTTCCTGAAGAATGAGTCTCAGGCAATAGACCTCAATTTGTGAACAAGGATTTCACAAAGTTCATTTTGGAGGCAGTATCAACCAGGTGACAAATTGTCCACTCCATCCTCAGTCAAGACTATGAAGTCACTGATACATGAGAATCCAGAGTGGGAAATAGCTGAACTTAGTTACAGAGCAGCACAGCTGAATAAATCAGTACTTGACAGTGGAATTGCTGATGGGAAGGTGTTTAAATATACCAGTTTTAGAACAGAACCCCAGACCACATAACAATGTAAGGCCATGAGAAGATTAAACAACTAAAGAAAATCCACAGCCAAAAAAGGTTGTCATACAATTTTAACCACAGGGTGGAAACTTTAAAGTCAGGGCAGAAAGTTTTGTTACTAGACAGAAGGTTAGAAGCCATGGTCAGCAGGGAAACAGATCAACTAAGTTCAGGACACCTGAAGATACATTCAAAGAGAAAATGAAGATCTCAGGAAAAGGAATTTGTGGAATATCTATGAGACAGTTTTTTTGAGAGCAGCTGGTGATAGAGCCCACTAGGGAACACGTAGTTCTGGATTTGGTGATGCGTAATGAGGCAAAGTTGATTAGGGAGCTTAAGATGAAAGAATCCCTGTTGAGGGGGGAGCGGGGTAGTGCAACCATAACATTATAGAATTCAGTTTGAGAGGGAGAAGCATGAATCAGATTGGTGATATTATAATTGAGTAAAGGTAACTATAAAGTCAAAGGGAGTGGCTGGCCAGAGTTGATTGGAAGGGAAGCCTAGCAGGGAAGATAGTGGAGCAGCAATGGCAGGTGTTTCTGAGGGGTAGTTCTGGAGGCACAACAGAAATTTATCCCAATGAAGAAGCATATTAAGGAGAGGATCAGGCAACTGTGGCTGCCAAGAGATGTCAGGTACAGCATAAAAGCAAAAGAAAAAGCATGCAATGTGGTGAAGATTAGAGGGAAGCATTTAAAATCCAGCAGAGGATAACCAAAAAAGAAATGGTGGGGGGTGGTGATGGGTGGTGGTTGGCGAAGATAAAATATGAGAGTAAGCTAATTTAGTAAGATTCCAAGTCTTTTTTAGATATCTGAAAGGTAAGAGAAAGGCAAGACTGTACATTGGGCTGCTAGAAAAGGAGGCTGGAGAAGCAGTAGTGGGGAACAAAGAAATGGTGGAGGAATTGAATAGATACTTTGCATCAGTTTTCCTAGTGGAATGCACAAACAGCATATTAGAATGATATGGGGCAGAGGTCAGAGCAATGGCCATCACTAAGGAGAAGGTGCTGGGAAGTTGAAAGGTCTGAGGGTGGATGAAATCACTCAGACGAGATGAACTACACCCCAGAGTTCTGAAGGAGATAGCTGAAGAGATTACAGAGGCATCGGTGGTGATCTTTCCGGAATCACTGGAATCAGGGGGGATCCTAGAGGACTGGTAAATGGTTAATGTGACACCCTGTGTAAGGGAGGGAGGCAGAAGACAGAAAACTATAAGGCTGGTTAGCCTGATCTCAGTCATGGTAAGATTTTAGATTCCATTATTAAAAGTTGAAATTGCAGAGTATTTGGAAGTGCATGGTAAAATAGGGTTGAGTCAGCATGGCTTTGATAAAAGGAGGTCGTGCCTGACTAACCTGTTAGAATTCTTTGAGGACGTGATGAGCGAGTTAGACAAAGGAGAGCTAGTGGACGTGATCTATTTGGATTTCTAGAAGGCCTTTGACAAGGTGATGCACAGGAGGCTGCTAAATAAGAGCCCATGGTGTCAGGGGCATGTATAGAGGATTGGCTGACTGGCAGAAGGCAGACAGTAGAGATAAAGAAGCCTTTTTCAGAATGGCAGCCAGTGATTTGTAGAATTCTGTAGTGGTCTCCGTTGGGACCACATTATTCACTTTATAAATTAATGATCTGGACAAAGGAACTGAGGGTATTGTTGCTAAATTTGTAGATGACACAAAGTTTCGTGGAGGGGCAAGTAGTGTTGAGGAAGTGGGGAGTCTGCAGAAAGCCTTGGACAGGCTAGAAGTGTAGATAAAGAGGAGGCAGATGGGGTATACGTTGTGTGAAAGTGTGATGTTATGCACTTTGGTAGGAAGAATAGAGGCATACACTATTTTCTAAATGGGGAAAGACTTCAGAAAGCTGAAACACAAAGGGGCTTGGAAGTCCTAGTTCAGAATTCTGTTAAGGTTAACTTCAGGTTCAGTGGCAGTTAGGAAAGCAAATGCAATGTTTACATTCATTTTAAGACACCTAGAATACAAGAGCAGAGATACACTGCTGAGGCTGTATAATGTTCTGGTCAGACTGCATTTGGAATATTGCGAGAATTTGGGCCCCAAATGTAAGGATGGATGTACTGGCTGATTCTGGAGAATGAAATGCTGATCATGCGAGGAGTAGTAGGAGTATCACAGGGGAGGCAATGGCCTAATGGTTTATCACTGGACTGTTAATCCCGAAACCCAGATAATGTTCTGGGGACCTGGGTTCAAATCCCGCCATGGCAGATGGTGGAATTTGAATTCAATAAATATCTGGAATTAAGGATCTAATGACGACTGTGAATCCATTGTCAATTGTTGGGAACAAAAACCCGTTGGGTTCACTAATGTCCTTTAGGGAAGGAAACTGCCATCCTCACCTGGTCTGGCCTATATATGACTCCAGACACACAGCACTGTGGTTGACACTGAACTGCCCTCTGGACAATTAGGAATGGGCAATAAATGTTGCCTGGCCAGAGATGCCCTCATCCTGTGAATGAATAAAGAAAAAAAGTTGAGGACTCCAGTCTGTATTCCATGGAGTACAGAAGGTTGCGGGGATCGGGTGTTCTCATTTGAACCTACAGGATACTGAGAGGCCTGAACAGAATGGACATTGCGAAGATGTTTCCACTAGGAGAGTATAGGACCCAAGGGCACAGCCTCAAAGTGAAGCCCCTTTAGAACTGAGATGAGGAGGAATTTCTGAGCCAGAAGGTGGTTAATCTGTGGAACTCATTGCTGCAGAAGCACGTGGAGGCTAATTCCTTGAGTGCACTTAAGTCAGAGATAGGTTTTTGATTAGTAAGGAGATCAAGTGTTGCAGGGAGAAGGCAGGAGAATGGGGTTGAGAAACATATCAGCCATGATCAAATGGTAAGGCAGACTTGATGGGCCAAATGGCATAATTCTGCTCCTATATCTTATGGTCTTATTTTGGTCTAAAATAAACTTCTGACGAGACATTGCTTCTAAATTTTGCAAGTCCTCTTTGTTTCTGATATTTCACATTTCCCTATCAGAGGTTGTGGTGTTAGCATGTCAGACTGTAATAGAGTGTCAAAGATTCAGTTGAAACTTCAAAGTTCAATGAACCAATCCTGAAACAATATCATTAAAGACTCTGGAGGGTCTAATATATGTCAATACTATGGAATAAAATGCTCATTTGTTTCACAAGAGAATACAATGTATTAATTATTCTATAGGAGAATGCAATAGATATTCAATGTGAATTTTCAGGTTTTTTGATGGGATGAATTGAGTTTTTCAAAAGTAAAATGGAAAATAAAACTGCTAGTACTGAAACTGTAAATTAGAAACAGAAAAAGCTGTAAATATACCAGAAAACAGAAAAGCCTTTTTCAGTTTCTTGTTTTTCAGTTACAATGCCAGTCATTTGCTTTGTGTTACATCCAGATGCTGATGGGCTCGAAGCATATTGTCAGCATTTTTTCTTATCCCATCTTCCCAGATGAGCAACATTAATCATATCCAGATTAGAAAGTAACCGTTTTTAATATGATCCACATGTAAATTTTATAATACTGCACTGTTTTCAGGAACAAAGTGAGCTTTAATTCTTAAACCTTCTGTCGAATGGGCATGTTGCTTTTGGAATTCAGCGGTATTTTGTTGAAAATAAATTGTTCACAATTCTTTAATAATTCTCTGCCAAATCTGTCCGGACAATCAAGTTATTTCTCCCAATTAGATTTTTCCACTCCTCACCAGATCCACATAAAATGAAATAATCCAGATATCACTGATTTGACTGATTTAAGAGATGGGACTTTTGAGGGCTCTATATCCAAGAACCTAGGCTATGAATTTCAGCTCTGTAGTGCCCCTACAGCAATACTAAAGTTTGAAGGAAGATCTGATATTCTAAAATATTAGCTGAAATGCTTCTGGCACACCGTTTATGATCCTAGCTGATTGCAATACTGGACAAGTCAGCTCCCTGAGTGAAACCTGGCCTGGTAGAGCACATGTTTAATGTTGCTGTTGGTTATAATAGTGATAATCACTGAACACGTAGACAAACAGCTACAAAAGGATTGTTTTAAAAATGAACACATTTGAAGCTCTGGAGTCAAAACCAAACAAGTGGCCCTAATCCGCTTTCTCCGTCCATCATAAATTCAGCAGCACAAACGTTTCATTCATTAACACAACAGGTTTTCGGCCAAGAAATTAACAGAAGTCACATGCCTTGTGACTACAGGCCGAACTTTTCTGTATTTTGGCTCAGCGTCATTTTCAGGGAGATTTCCGAAGGGTTTCCCTCCATAAAGCCTGACAACCTTTCTCACACAGTTCTCTGTTCAATAATTTATGCATTTGGTGTCCACAGCGCTGCTCCTCCACAATCTTGAGGGCAACAATGGCAGGAATGCTGGGACCTTCTGTCGTTCACGCGACGGGTGCCATACTTAAACCCCAGCTGTACACCACTGTAAACATTTCATGCTCTTTGCAAACGGGGTTGCACAATTCCATATGAGATAGCTGAGTCAGGCAAGTTGTTACCAAGCTTTGCCAATATGGAATGTCAGGTTCTGGTGGTTGAGGTGGTGGTGATCCTCTTTCTCCAAGACTGACAGCAGACACCACATGCCAGATGCTGACAGCCTGTTCAAAAGTAGCTACCCAGGTCCGTGCGCTCTCCATACTCCAAAGGAAAGCACTATACTGCTGCAAGAAGGTCAAAAACCTTAAGAGTCACTGGACTTGAAACATTAACTCTGCTTTCTCCTCTCGGATGCTGTCAGACCTGCTGAGATTCTCCAGCAATTCAAATTTTAGTTCTGACAGATTGGGGTTGAGGAATGGCATCATTCATTGACTGTAGATTAGTTGCTGCTCCAAAGGCAAGCTGTTCAGTCCTAAAAGCAAATGCAGATGTTTTTGTTTCTTCTTTCATCACTTTTCCTGTTGTTCAATAAAAGTTAACATTACAAACTGCTTGAAGGCTCCCACTTTCAACAATGATAACATGTTACGGACCAGAGGGGGACGAGGGAAAGAGTAGCACTCCTTCAGACATAGCTCTAACATTGTGTAGCACTAAAGGAGGGTATTTTCTGATTCTTGGTTCTACAGCTAAAAGGACACTTGATCAGTCAGGTGAAGATTTAAAGTGCACATTGAGCAGGCAGACCATCACCTTCCCCATAACAGATTGGTAAATTGGCACAACGGGCCACACAAGATTTAATTGACAACTGCTTCCAAAAGATTCAAACAACCTTCTGACCTTAAAAAAGTCAATAATCTTGACAGAACTCTTGAAACAAGAATGCACCAGTCTTTTTTTTTTTAAAAAATCCACATACAAAATAATATGTGATACAGTTTTTATTGCAGCTGATTGTAAGGGCACCAGCACAGGAGCCTGTACTGTGGGTTGATGTTGACATCAAGTCTAATGCTGATTTAGTATATCAACTGTCATTTCTATCCATGTAGGTCTTGTTAACACCATCTCTTAAACACTCCCAACTCAACATAGGTTCAGTATTGGGAAGTCCACCTTTGTTCACAATTTATTTTTTATCTGATGAAGCAAATTACTTTTATGCTCTTTCATGGCTCACTGAAACTTAGCTCTGCTTCTCAAAACAAAACAGCTCTCGGGACTGCACTTCTTTATGAGTAGTGTAGATATCACGTCTCCAGTTCTCCAGCTAAGTGGGGCCACCTGCAGATTTATGACTTTGCTTTCCTAACTGTTATGTCTTAAAATGTTGGTGCCATGTTTCTTTAAATGCAATGAATTGCAAGGTGCTTTAATTGTACTAATTGAACTTTAATTCTTAAAACTTAAATTCTTCAAGGCGGGAGTTGGCAGGGCGGTGGCTACAGCATCAACGGCGTGGACCAGGACTCCTAGCAGCAGAAGGCCTGGAGCCTGAACTCTTGGTGGTGATAGTGCCCAGAAACGGATACTCCTCAAGGCAGCAGACCCAGAACCTGGACTCTTGGCAGTGGCAGTGCCTGGAGTGAGGATTCCTCACTGCGGTGAGCCTGGACTCCAAGCTGCAGCAGGCCCGGAGCTTAGACTCGCAGCGGCTGTATTGCCTGAGGCGAGACTCCTGGTGGAGGTAGGCCTGGAGCTGCGCTCTTGGTGACAGCAGTGCCTGGAGCAGGGACTCCTGGTAGTGGTAGTCCCAGAACCTGGATTCTTGCCAGTGTCAATGAGGTAGTGGTGGCAGCAGCAGAGCCGGTATCTCCTGGGGCATCAGGGTCATTTTTGCTGTTCCCGAAGCAGGACTCCGCGGGGACTAGAACATTTTGCGGAGACCTTGCAGAAGCTGTGAAGCAATGCTTGACACCCCAATTTGAAGAGAAGATGAACTCTTAAATCATTTCTTTTCATTCTTATTATAACTCAAAATGGTGCTGGATTGTGGTGACAATTGTCAATTATTTGTATTTTCAAGATATATGTGACAATAAATAAATCATTCATTCATATATATAAACATCAACTAGATATTTGCAAAAAAACTTTTTATAACTATTTGGATGCTCAAAAGTGGTGCTGGAATTCAACACGGAACTTAGAGGAGTTCTAAGGCCTGTTTCACAAAAGTGTACTTTCAGAAATGGAGATTATACCTGCAGCCCTTCTTAGAATGCCGCATGACTCAGATCTGCAGTAGGGAAGAGGAGGAGAGGTCTTAACGAAAAGTCCTATCTACAGTTAGAAACCCGTTGGAATCAATTTGTGAGGAAGTAATAGCAAGACATTTGGAAAATCATAATCTAATCAAACAGAGACAGTATGGCTTCATGAAACGGAAATCATATCTGACTAAATTATTAGAGTTTTGCAAGGAAACCCAGAGTGGACAGAGGGGAATTGTAGATGTATTTTATTTTGACTCCCAGAAAGCATTAAACAAGGTACCTCACAGAAGGTTAAGTCAAAAGATAAGAGCTCACAATGTTGGAGGTAATATATAGGCGAGATAGAGAATTGGCTAATGGACAGGAAACTGCAAATGGCAGCCTGTAACTAGTGGGATTACACAGGGCTCAGTGCTGAGTCCACAACTGTTTACAAGGTACATTAATGACTTCTACGACGTCAATGTGCTGTAGCCAAGTTTTCAGACAACACAAAAATAGGTAGAAAGGCAAGGATACAAAGAGTTTACAGAGATATTGATAGGTAACCTAAGTGGGCAAAAAGTTGGCAAACAAAATATTTTGTGGGAAAATGCGAAGTTGTTCATTTTGGAAAGGAGAACAAAAAAAACTGAATATTATTTCAATGGAGAAAAACTGTACAAGGCTGCAACACTAAGGGAGTTAGGGGTACTTGTGTGCAAAACATAAAGCTAACACACAGGGTCATCAGGTAATCAGAAAAAGTATGTTGGCCCTTATTTCAATGGGTTAAGTGTAAGAGTAGGTAAGTCTTATTGCAACTGTACAAGATGCTCATGAGACCATATCTGGAGACTATGAGCAGTTTTGGTCCCTTTATTGAAGGAAAAGATAGATTTCATCAGAGGTAATTCAGAGAACATTCACTGGGCTATCCCTGGAATGGAGCAAGGGCTAAACAGCTTGGGACACTACTCACTGGAGTAGAGAAGAATAAGATGTGACCTCATTGAAACATAGAATTAATGGGTTTGATAGGGTAAATGCTGAGGATGATTCTCCTCACAGCAGAGTCTTGGACCAGACAGCATAGTATCAGAATAAAGGGCCACCAATTTAAGGCTGAGAGGAGATGGAATTTCTTCTCTCAGAGGGTTGACTATCTTTGGAACTCCTTGCCAGAGAGCTGTGGGAGCAGAATCTTTGTGTGTTTAAGGCTGAGACAGATAGATTCTTTATCAGTAGTAAAATTAAGGGCTACAAGGAAAAGACAGAAAAGTGGAGTTAAGGAATGTGTGTCAGTTCAGCCATGATACTACTGAATGGCCGAGCAGATGTGAGGGTCCAATGTTCCTGTTCCTATTTCTTATTGTCTTCGGGTCCTATCCATCAAGAAGCACCTTTACCTAAAACTCAACCAGCATTTGACACGCCTGGTTCAGCCAGGGCACGGTGATGAAACTGTCACTTCCTTTAACTGGATTTGCACTGGACGATGAAGATGTCATTGACAGTAGGCACGCAAATTGCTGTTGCTGTAAATGACTATGCCAGCTATTCTTTCTAGACAGAAGCAGGTAACATTGACAGCATTTTGCATCTTGCTGTACATTGTTGCATCAAGGCAATGATAGGAATGTGCCATAGAACAGGACCAGATTATCTCTCTCTATGGTGAGTGAGAAGACACCAGATGCTACCAGAATTTCCAGTGGTACATGGTGCCACTGGATGCATGTGTATAGTTCTGCAAGCACTCATGTAAATTGGGCAGACGCATGGCAGCGACAAAAGGTTCACACTCTGAACAAGCAGTTGGTATGCTACCATGCCTAAAACATCCTGTCATTGAATGCTTACTCTATTGATACCAGCCTTGAGTTATTCATCCTGTACCAGTCAACTGTACCTACTCTAAATCTTGCTCACGATTGCCCTGCGCCAAATATGTTGATAGCATACTTCTAATGAGAGCTATGAAGCCAGCAGAAATATCATGGAGAAACCAGTGATTTCAAGAAACAGTTCCGTTACTCACTCGAGTGTCTTTCCGTGTTCAGTGTGGACCATCACATCATCCACTACCTTTCTCTCATAAGAACACCTTTCCTTTGGATGGGTTGTTTGTGAACAGATAATCAGACTTCAGCTCCCCTGAAATCGCATTCGCACATTACAATTGTTCCTTAATTCCCTGCTTTTCAATCTAGCATGATGTCCAGTAAATGACACTATCAAAAGAACATCCATTCTGTACTAACATTTGCAATACTTCCCACACAACACTCAAAAACATCTTAAAATTCATTCTTGCACATTTCCTTAATGTATGTTTTTAAGGTGATTTTGCCTAACCAAGTAATCCCACACAGTGGCCACAGCACGGTTGATGAAAGATTGCTTTCATTGTAGGAAACGGCAGTTGAGCTGGATTGGCTCTGAGCTTCAAGAGCCCAACTTCAGATGGCTCAGCCTTAGAATGAATGGTAGCAGCCCATGCTCTTTTGGTTGAAAAATAGCAGCAATAGAACTAGAGAACTGGCAGTGATAGGAGAACAAATACTGTCATCTGGAGACATGGCAGGAGAACTGTGCAGCGTGGGGGTCTTGGCCACTCTTGCAGGGCAATACCTTAGCATTCTGAGTGGTCTGTTGAACCATCGATGGTTAGACTGCTGAAAAAGATCAAGTGCTCCCAAGCTGGGTTTGCAGTATGGCAACATGAATCTTAAAACCTCATTTGATCTTTCATAGTATCAATGAGCCCAGTCATTGTCCATTGTGAACGCTTTCTCCATATCAGGCCTGAATCAAATCTTCCCCCTTTCTGTTCTATGGCCTTTGTGACCAAATTGATTACAGAAATTTACCAAAACTAAAGTGCCTGAAAAAAAGAATATGAAATGATGTCAGAAAAGTTAACACAGAAAATAGAAAGCTGCTGGTGAACTATTAACAGCTTAGCTCTCATCTGTGTTATTGTTTCTTTGGTTCTAGGAAATGCTGCACTGTGTTTGAAGTGTAAATGTGAAACCAAGCATGTCAAATGTTCTTGCCAGTAAAAGACAGTCATAGATAACACAATAATTGACTTACTTTCAAACTGAACTCAATCTAAATTCAGAGAATTTTAGGATTGTTTTACTTCCTGGTAATCCACTGCTGGTTTTCAAAATTTACTGTGGCTTCCAACTATTGTTATTTATAACACCGCTGTATATAATGTCTAAGAGTGATTTCAGTGAAATCACTTGATTTATACAATTATGTAGAATCTAGAGCATTGAAGCATGCTATTCGGTCTAGCCAGTTTATTTCTAGCATTTACAATCCATCAGGTCTCTTCCCACTCTAACTTGGTCCCACCCAAGAGGAAGCTAATGTAATACAACCAAATTGATTAATCTCCACCTCATTTTAACTTTGATGCTTGAACATTTGTTGTAGTTTGGGATTAACAAGTAAAAATCAGAAACAAGAATCCTAACTTTGTTTTCTTTAGAAGTTCATTCATGGGACTGAAGGCATCACTGGCAAGACCAATATTTATTGCTCATTCCTAATTGTTCTAAAAGGAGGTTGTGGTGAGTCACTTTTTGAACTGTTACAAATTGAGCAGTATAGGTGCATCCACAATGCTGTTTGGGAAGGAATTCCAGTATACAGACCAAGCAACAATTAATAAACAATAATAATTTTCAAGTCAGGATGCTGAGTGATTTGGAGGGAAAATTACTGTATGTCACATGCATAAATTTGTCCTAAGTTCTTCTTTGTGTAGAGGTTGCTGCTTTGGGAGATGCAATTGGTGAGCTTTGGTGAGTTGCTCTCTTGGAGATAGTACTGCTACCACTTTGCAACACTGATAGAGGGAGTAAATGTTTAGGTTTTGGTAGGGTGCCAATCATTCCTGAATGGTGTTGATTTTCTGTAATATTATTACAGCTGCACTCACCCAAGCATGTGCAAAATATAACATTACAATTATGCCTTGTAGATGATAGAAAGGGTTTGGAGAGTCTGGAGCTGAGTTGCTCGCCACAGAATACCCAATTTCTGCACTAGATTCATTATCACAGTACTTATTATGTCAACATTCTGTCTATGGTTCATATCATAAACATTTACAGCCAGAAGATTCTTCAAAAAACTAGCACTGCATACCAGAAAAACCTCATTGACATGGGGTCATTTTAACGGAATAGGAACAACTTTGAGGGTGTTCTGGCTTGTACTATGCTGTGATTGCACTAGATCGAATAGCCAAGACATTTTAAATGTGTAAACAATGCTTCACAAGAAGAGTGCAGTAAGTGGAAATAATAATATGCTTTTAATTACTAGGAATAGCAATTATACATTCCTTCATCATTCCCTGGATGTTTTCAATTTTTAAAAATGCATTTGCCACACTCCTGTCTTCACCCATTCAGTTAGGCAATGAGAAGAACAGAGAGAATCTAAAACATCTTGCAGATCTATTTGGTCTGTGTCTTTGCAAGGACAGGTATGTTTAGAGACCTCACTCTAGAGTACTGCCCCCTTCTAACCTTCACTGGAGGAAAAGCATGAACTACTTTCTACTTACATTCACTCAGTGGTTCGGTAAAATCAGATGTGATGACTCCCAATGGATTTGAGACTAGGGCCTTGGGCCAGATTATTCATGATCACTTAATAAACATGGCTCAGCCAATCTTCCAAATTATAGCAATATGAAACTAATATGACAGTAAATGGTTCACTTTTATATTGTTCATGATAATTAAAAAAAATTGAGTAACGATAAGTTTCACCGTGAATTGTGGATAGATAAAATTAAATGGACTCAGATTGTTAGCATAGGAGAAACTTTTTCTTTGAAAGTGTTTCCTCCATAATTAGTATCCAATTTTCCTTTCCCCCTTAACTTAAGGGCTCTCCTTTTCCTGTGGCCCCTGAGAAGTGCCTTGCTGGAGAGATTAAAAATCTACGACAGCTTTAATGCTATTTTTGCAAGATTATTATTGTTTGTTGCCAAATGCCAACATTCTATCATCTTTCAATGCTGGTGGTACGAAGATTAGAAGATAAAAAAGCTTAAACCATGACAAGCAAAAAGATTGCACAATACATTTTTGTTGGGTAAGTCATTTGGAAGGTAACTTATTTACTCCATTGTCCTTCAACAGATCAAATACATGTGTTTAGCTTTTCAACTGGATACTTAAAATACATCTGTAAGAATAGCTAGAATATTATTCAGTCTCGATACTAAGCAGGAGAATAATTAGTTAATCTTCAGCAAGCGGTCATCAAAAGCTTATCAATGTAAATGCATAGATTACGTTAATGTTAGCGTTGCAGATTATTTTTCAAATAAATTGAGTGTCTGCTCACTACAGCAATTAAAACCAACAAAAGTAATTTATTTTTATCATTGGTGTAGACTTCAGGCAGTTTTACATTGGCACTTAAAATTTAGCTTTGAATTATGAAGAAGCATTACTTAAGCTGGGGCTGCCTGTGTTCACACTGCTAACAACTGTTTATGCGCTGTACAATTATGGACCTACATTTCTGCAATTCTGATGAGGGAACTGGTGTTAGCAATGAAAGTACTCTCCCACAATTCAAAGAGAACAAATGTTTTGTTTAATATGGTGCATTATAGGAGGACATTATCTGATTTATCAATTTGTTGTTAGAAAACCTCTTCTAAATGCTTTCCGATAATTCTTCCTCAACTATCATCTTGCATATTATTTCGGGAAGGCATAGATAATTTTATTTCAAAGATGTTTTGTACTCTAATGAAGACATCATTAAATACTAAAATGTTAATGACTCATATTTCAAATTACCACCAATACTAATGAAAATTGCAAAAAAATTGTCTATGAAAGGTTCAGTTAAATTAAATATATTAGGTAAGGATTGCTTTCATTATTAACACAAATGAGTGGTACAAGGTTTAAGTGCAATTAAAGAGATCCATCAGGCAATGTAAATGAATGTTTAGAAAGTAAAGTTAAAGAAAACTTAATTCTAAGAATGGTTTAAAAATACACACAAACAAAATATTGGAAGGATAAGTTACCATTTATTATCATGGATTACCCTCTTTCTTGACCTTGTGTGAAGGAAATTGTTTTTTTAAATTGTAAGAGCATTCGATACCATAATCAAATAGTTAAAATGGGACTGGTGTTTAACTGCAACTCACAAAAAAGGTTGATGGGGTGTGATTACAATAATTTGGTTTATTTATTTATGTATTATAAAGCATCATTTACCAAACATTCATTGGTCTTTTATGACAAATAATCATTTATTACAATGTATAGATCTTACAACAGTGCATTGCACATTAAGAGCACAAACTGTATTGGAAAGTGTATAAAGTATTAGTGGACACTGTCCCAACTTCATCTGTGAAAATTCAAATGTACAGTTACAAAACATAAAAAAACTAGCTCCTTAAAGAGGAACAGCACTAGCCTAGTGTGGCAGTTTAAAAGCATGATTGAAAACTCATTTTATTAAGACTTTTTGTTTGCAAATCTGCAAAGCACGGTAAAGACCAATTCAAAAGCTCCTTTATTGACATATTTTAAACATTTCAATATTTAAAAACATCATGACCTTTTGACATACTGTAGTAAAATGTTGTGCTTTAATTTTAAGGGGTAATTGCTGTGTTCTTTCAACAAATATACAATCCTAAATAGTAGTAACATTAACGGAATAAATACTGCAGAGAAACTCTTAGATGTCACAAATGGTCTTAGGAATAGTTTTTGGGAGACAGAATCTTTGACCTGATGAAACAATATCTGACGTGTCACTAAAAGCATGCCAGTCAAGCCTCCATAGTACTGTACTAGAGATTACCTTTGCTCAGTGCACTCTCTAGCACAAAGTACAGTTAATCCACAATGGTCAATACGTCTAATGACTAAAAGCTGAATGACGTCCAACTCCACATTCATCAACCTTTTGTAGGATAGCATTATTATTGAATTGATATAAATTATAGATCGTCACTAAGTAATTTGAAAAATAACCTCTAGGTTTTACATGAGGGCTAAAGATGAATAACAAGAAAAGTCACTTTTCACTGGACAGTAATGCACAAAGTAGTATGTCTGTAATTTTCTTATAAAAGATCATAAATATATAGCTTTTGATATTAAAACAGTATTCTATGCTTCGGGCACAATATAGGCCCACATTCACATATGCAAGTTCACGGTTTGAATTTGATCCCAAATGATTTTTTTTTGTTGCACAGCAGTTACATAATTCACTTACTGACAATACTGTACTTAAGGCTCCCATGTAAGCAATTCAATGGTTGTTTAGTTTTTAGACTGAGGAAACCGAGATGAAATATAACAAGTTATAAAATGAACCTGAAATTTACATTGTAACAGAAGTAAAGTTTTGTTTTTTCCTTCATGCCATGATTGAATAGTTCCTAAAACACACTCATCAGAAAAAAAATCACTTAGTAAAAAAACAAGCTTTCTATTTTTCTGTTTACAGTGTGCAGACACAGATCTGAATGATGTGTGAACAGATTAGTTCTCAATTCAACACTGTTCATTGTTGAAAATGAAGAAATGCACTTGGAACTTAAAAATACAATTAACTCTATTTTACTTATGGTTTTCAATCATATTTCGTTTATATTCAGATTTTCATGAAATTAATAACTGAAGCAAAAAATGATTTCTCCAAATAGACAATCTCATGTTAGCCAGATTGCATGTGAAAACCACTGACAGACTATTTATTCATACAAAGTAACCTGATCAAAATGCTACAAACTAAAACCTGGAGATCTAAAGGATTGTGTCAGGCAATCAACTGAGCTTACTGCTGAAAGGAGACAGAAAACATAAGGGCTCAGAACTTGCTGTGACAGTGATGGAACGGCTTAACCCATATCACGGTGGCTCAGTGGTTAGCATTACTGCCTCATAGTGTCAGGGACCTAGGTTTGATTCCAGCCTTAGGTGACTGTCTGTGTGAATTCTGCACATTCTGCCCGTGTCTGCGTGAGTTTCCTCTGGGTGTTCTGGTTTCCTCCCACACCCCAAAGATCTGCAGGTTAGGTGAACTGGCCATGCTAAGTTGCCCAGAGTGTCCAGGGATGCACAGGCTAGGTGGCTTAGATTTGGGAAGTGCAAGGCCACAAGGATAAGGGGGTGGGTCTGGGTAGGATACTTTTCAGAGGCTGGGTGTGGACTCAAAGGGCCAAATGACCTGCTTCCACACTGAAGGGATTCTATGATATTCCTTTTGTATGTTTGTCTAGGGACTTGTTGACTTATCAGTGGAGATTCCTAAGTTTTGTGCTCATGAACAAAATAGAGTCTGTTTAAGGGGTCTGTGCCATCTATAAGGTGGTCCAGCAGTATAAAGATTCTTCAACCAGTAAGACCAAAGAAACCTGACAGAAATACAGGGACTACAGACAAGAAGTAAAGGCACAGGAAATAAGTTGCATTTAAATTATTGTATGAGAGGCAAAATAAAGATTCAGAATACACGTGGGAGAGATAATAAAGAGTAAAACAGAATTACTAAACATTTTTTAAGAAGTTAAAAACTCTGCAACATTAACTTCCTACTGAAAGAATAAGATTCCTTTCACGCTTGTAATAATGTTACATAATGATAATGATCACGTATTAAACTGTTTAAAAAAAAAACTCAAGTTACTCAAGATTGCGAAACTTCCAACTTTTCATCTGTTTTTGCTGTGAGAAGACTAGGTAATTAGCCTGAGCTCATACAATCATAGTGATCTCTCCAAATTCCATCAACAAAATATTTCAACAATGCAGTTTGCAGAAGAGCAGAGTATCAGTAACAGCAAATTCCAGATTCCAACACAATGATTTATGCACAGATGCCAGAAATCACTATTCAATTTACCTAGTAAGGATGGTGAGAGCCAACCACTTTGCAAATATGGACCAATATAATTTAGGTTGGTGCATGGAAAATCAATTTACAGATATACATGGATTTTATATCATTTTAATACTTTTTTTGTGATTCACTTAATATTTTTCATTATAACGTATAAAGCCAACTTGAACAATTCAGGTGACACTGAATTCATAACTGAAAATATGGAGTTCAAGATTAGTGATAAATGGATACAAAAGACATGAAACATCTATGTCACAAAGTTCTTTTATACACGTGAGCAAATTATTTGCAATGCCCCAATAAAAGGGCTGTAAACAGATAGGCAGTCCCTAATTATCTCAGCCAAGGTTTCAAATTCAGAATGAGCTCACCGAAGAGATGTTTTCCTGACATGTGTCCGAAATGGATGATACTCCATAACAGGAGCACATATCTGGAAAGGTTCACCCTTTGCAACTTAGTTTAGTTCATTCTAACTTTCTATCCTAAGTGCTAGATGACTTCCATATATGCAACAGCAACCATAAAGCACATGCATTCAGGCACTGTCTTTTCCAAATATTAATGACTGCTCAAAGTAAGATTTCTTCTCCTAAAATTACGTAACTGCACAAATAATAAACACTAATTTATGCCTCAATTTAAAATGAATACTTATCCCAACAATGGTTGACAAATCTTGGAGTGCTAGCCCTGTAATTTTAAATTTTCAAGTATTCATCCAATACTCTAAACCACAGTCTGCAGGGAAAAAGAGTTAAATGAGAGACGGAATATTTTAAGGGTTTTGCTAATTTGATTTTACACATTGGAAATTATTGAATTGTTTTGTTTTCTATCAAATGCAAAAAAGGACAAAGGACCATTTTCAATTTATTCTTCTTTCTTACACCATTGTCATTGTAAAGATTTGCAACATTCAGATTGTGACCCTGGTAAACCACAGCCAAATTATTGCATGAATTAGTAAAAGCTGCAGCTATCATCGCCTTTTCATACAATTATACACTGAAGTCGTTGCAATGTTTCGGGGGTTATATTCCTAAATAATAACTAGCTTTCAAAACAAAATACCAGCTAACTAGCATCATGGCTGTGATAAGTTGATCAAATAGAAACAACTAACTAAGGAGATTTTTTAAGTATATCACATTGTTTTTTGTTTTAAACACAATCTTCTTCCTGGATTTTCCTGAATATATTGATTTACACTGGAATGTAATTTTACAGTCACAGCAAAATTCTCATAGGCCTTACCTGATTCTTCCATCAGATAGTCAGCAAACTACTTGACCATATGGGATATTACTGTCACATCCAATCCTGTCTCAACAGCATCCACACATGCAGTTTCTAGCAGGAAATCAGTGAACCACAACGAACAGTGAGAAAATCATGGCTTTTATCAATGTTTAGCTGGAGGTATCAAGAAAAATTTTAATAGCCCAAAATGATAACCCCATCCAAGATCAAGTAACTCAGCGCAAACAGAGGCTGGACTATTTTTGAATAGTGAAAACTTGTGCATTACTGTACATTTCTAATTTTTCAATAAATTAATATGCCATTTTGCCAGGAATAGGATTTCCAAATTTACACATGGTAGTAGCACAGAAAAATTAGCTTGCTAACTGTATTTGAACACCCTGAACAGCTTCTATTGATTCAGTCGCACTGAAATTAACCCTGAAGGAAAACCTTCAATTGCAATGATAGTGTATGACATTGGCAATGAGTATTTAGTATTTAAAAATAGCCACATGTGATTTAAAACAGAAAATTGCAGCACTGCAACAAAATAATGCATAAAATGGTGGCCATGCTTATTCTACTGAACTTTTTGGTAGAACAAACACTGCCCCTTTATTGAACGTAATCTGTTTAGGCCAGATATACATGAAACTAATTCTGCCAGTAAAGATACCAATCCCTGAAGGATCGGTTTGAACTGGAGCCTCTCCTGAGTTGCTTTCTTGGTAGAAACTACTGAGTTCTACACTTAAATGGATCTAAAAGAACACATTCTAGAAGTCCTCATCACAGATGAGACCACATGGGTGACATCAGATGAATGTTCTTTTGTAGAAAGCAGTAAAAGCTTAATAAAATGATTTTAAAAAAAGGCCAGTCAGTTTTCCACAGGGGTAGGTGTCTGTAGAGGTTGACTGATGATGACCTGCACCACATAGTCTTTGGGGATTTTCAGTTCTTCCAATTTCATTTTATCTGTCAGTGGTCGGCCAGAAAAGAACCATCTCTGGCTTGAGGGCTCTACCCCCTCTGTTGTGTGCAAACGCCGTTTCATGTGATAAACTGTATCTGTGCTACGGACAAGAAGCTTCAGGTCTTTGCCTGTGGAGAGACGCAACCGGAGCTGACATTCTTGTCCAGAATTAGGTGGTGGTTCTGGGATGTCTAGTGTCTCTAAGTCACTTTTTTCTTCAATCATGTTGATTGGAGGTGCAAGGCAGTAGACTGGAAGTTGGTATCTATTTCCCAGCTCATCATAACATTCTGTAAGCACTCCTGTGTATGGGAGCAAAAATAAAAGTGTTCTTCAAAACTTAATTACATACAATAAACATATCCTGCCACAGACTGAAATCTCAATTTTTAGTGATCATCTGCACTAAAAAAAAACTTATCATTCTAACAGTTGCATCATCAGGAGAAAGTGTACATTAATAATAATGAAAAAAATTCCATTTAGGAAATACTGATGTTTACAAACCTGAATGACTCTACTGCACTAAATACTGCTTTAATTAATTGTTGCATCCTCTAAATCCAGACATAATGGAAATTATCTATCTGATCTTCGGAAGAGACTTACTTTGAAGCAGCTGAAGTTAGATTTAGAACAAATACTGAAATGCGATTTTAGCAGGAGCACATTGTGAATACCTAAAATAATAAAGTAGCTCAGTGGAATCAGTTGGGTTTGCGAAGTGACTGGTAAAAATATAATGAATTGGATATGTTTATCAAATTAAGACTGGAACTATTTCTTGCAATGCTATTAAATATAGCCATTAATCAGTTAAAAATCAAATTTGTTTCTCAGGCTTGGGAAGATTAAAAAAATGTTCTATTATGTAAACAGAAGGAAAAGTTTCACATAGCAAAGAATATTTATACAGCATTCCACTTTTGAAACTGATATTTATAAGTGAGAGGGAGGGAGGGGAACGATATAAAGAAGATGAAAGATTCAGATTTCACATTCAGCAAAACATTCGAAGGAATATAAACTTGGAAGTCTAAAAAGTTTGAATTCTTACTGAACCAGAGTACTAACACAATTCAGAGTATATTTAGAATAACACAGTAGTATTCTCAATTTTTGATGATTTATTGTTGGTTGCATCAGTCATATTTACCGCAAGCTAACAAGACTGCATTATGGGAAGTTATTACAGATGAAAGGCAATCAAAAATTCATAACCAAATTATTCTCAGTTCCTCCCATGACTGCACAATCAGGCAGTGTCAACAATAAAGAACAACAATGTAAATTTACCGAAGTCCCCCAAGTTTGGTCAGCACTTAGCCATTCTCATTAATACTTTCACAAGATTGATGTTTTAAAAAAAAAGTTAAGACTATTTTCATGATAAAGCATTTCCCTCAGTGTTTGAAAAATTATCTTAGTCCAACCATCTCTACATGGTTTCAGTTATGGTAATGTTCAAAGTGTTTGACCTGTTGAGCATTCATATGTCAATGTAATTGGACCACAATGCATCAACACTGTAGCAAAAATGGGCTGAATTTTACCTAAAAGTGCCAATTCTGGAGAATTTCATGGAAAGTTACACTCCACGAGCACCAGTCACTTCTCTGCTACTGATCTCAGGAAGTATGCATCACATTACTGTGGCGCTCACTTGCGACTTTGTGCCCTTACCACAGCGTAAGTACTCATTACTGTCGGGACCTCTGGGATTCTCCCAGTGCCAGCATCATGTTTATAGTCTAGCTGTGTACCAAGATAAGCACTGCCAGCCAGGAAATGCCCTTCATAATGCATGTAGTGGGAAATGATTGATAAAGAAATGCTTCTGAGGGCACACAGGTGACATGGACGATATTTTACGGCAAATACAAAATCATGCTTGGAAATGTATTGCTATTTTACATTACCTGTCTAATCAACTGTCATTGTAACTGCAGTTATAAGAATCAAGTTACACAGACTACCATGCTTGTCACTATATCATCTTAGAACCTAGTATAAGGGAGTGCTACTTTTTCCCTAAAGCTCAGTCTCATGTAACACCTTTTCATTGTTAAATGTGGGAGTATATGTTGAAACTCTTGAAAATGCTTGAAAATGTTCCTTTTGTTTTGTAGTTCAATAAAAGTCAAGGAAAAAAAAAAAGTGCATTTGCTCTGGGAACAAACAGGTGTTTTGTTGCCTTTTGAGCAAATTTACAATCAATGAATGATCACTTCACCTCACTTCATCCCACACAGTTGGACATTGAAAGCATGTCACATGCAGGATATTACGTTTCCAGATGCCCTATGCAAATGCCCAATTAATCTAACTGCTCCTTGAAGGGCCTCACATTGCTCACTTTTACAGCCCGCGTGCTCAGACAGAAAAAGATACTTACTCCACTCTCTGGACATTGTCACAACCATTTTCCATTTTCAGTACGTATTCATAATTCAGGTGAGGATGGAAGACAAATCAGGTCAAGCTTGGCACACCGAGTCTCAGGCTCAGGCTCAGGCCGGTAACCATGGTGCCCCTGCAGCCCTTTATGTTCTTACCTCCTTACATTCCCTGTTGGCACCATCACTATTGAGTGTTCCTACATTGCCACCCAATTCTTAAATTTATTTCATCTCTCAACATTACTTCCTGGGCTCAAACCATGCAGCACAGACATGTCAACCATCATGCTGCACTGTCCCCTCATTGACCCATGGTGGTTGTAATATTTGATGACTCCCCACCCTCCCACAGTAACCCATGTCTTACAATGCATTATCGCTTCCCACACTTATATGTTGAGTTGCCTCCCTTCATGATTACTATCCCTCTGCATCCCAGCATGCTGCCTCAAAACCCCACAATTGACCTCCCCAGCTTTCTTACCACAGAATTGGCTCCTGATTAAATTCCCTTGACTTTCAGGAAGCAGACACCCAAATGCCCACGACCCATTCCGCTCATCAATTTGGGTGGGTAGTCCTGACTAATAAGCAAACAGGCACCTGTCCAATTTCTGAACTACTGCCCAACTGACACATCACACTAGTTGAAGGTTCAGGACCGATCATAGCCCACTTCCTGGACTGCAGTGATGTGGAACCCCTGACCACACCAGCAGCTGGATGACCTTGCCCAATCCCTTGTACCAAGATCACACACTGCTCTTGAATAACTGCGGTTGGAAGCCTGCTAACAATAGCTCTTCTGTACTTGGAGTGAAATTTTCCTTAGACGTTGAAAGATGACCATTTGGCTGAATCATATGCCGTACAGTTGCTGAGTAAGTTGCTAGCACATGGTGTGTAGGTGTGATGTTGATGCAGCACAGTACTAAACAGCAATGTGCCCACACCCTTGAATGCTCATTGCTGACAACCATGACAAACTGTTTGTCTTTCTGTCTATCTTAACCAGCAAGGTAAGAAAGAAATACCATTAAGTTCTGAAACAGGTGACTCAAAGCAGAAAGGCAAAGCAAAGCATAGCCCAGAAGTATGCAAAAAGCCAGCGAGCACTAATAGAGCAAACCAGGAGTCTAAGATACACCTTAAGCCATCAGGTACCTCCTCCTGTTGGGAACTGTCATTGCCTATTTTTTTCCTCTGGCATGTGGAATAATAGGAAATTACTTATAAACAAGTTAAGATAGGTATTAAATACATGTAAATATATGCAAAGAGGCCTCTTCCTGCTCATTAGTGTGATTTTCATATCATTGTTCAGCTGCAGAATTGGACTTTATCTCCCTTGACATTGGGAATCTGTTTCTGAACTCAACATAGTTTCCCAATAGATTTGCTATTCTGGTAAAGAGTATCTCTTTAGTAATCCTCATGCCTTATCATACAAAGCAAAGGTGAATTATTTGGCAAACTATTATTCAAACTGTCTATTCCATCTGAGCCCTCCATCCTCTCATGGCTGCCTCAACTATCCCAGGGCCTCATTTTCTAATTTAAAATCCATGTTACTACCCTGCTTAAATTTGTCATCTGAGCTCTCATTCAACATGACACAAATGGAATCCATCCCAATTTTATCAGAGATAAAAGGTACTGCAGATGCTGGAGAATCCGAGATAACAAGTATGGGGCTGGATGAACACAGCAGGTCAAGCAGCATCATAGGAGCAGGAAAACTTGACGTTTCGGGCCTAAACCCTTCATCAGAAAATCAGATTTTCTGATGAA
>JAHRHZ010000289.1:3767516-3869519 GCA_024137785.1 Ginglymostoma cirratum | reverse complement strand
CTGACCTATCTCCTCCCTACCCCCCTACCTACACTCACCTTTACTGGTTCCATCCCCGCCTCTTCGACTTGTCTGCCTCCTCTCCACCTATCCTCTCCTCTATCCATTCTCTATCCGCCTCCCCCTCTCTCCCTATTTATTTCAGAACCCTCTTCCCCTCCCCCATTTCTGATGAAGGGTTTAGGCCCGAAACGTCAAGTTTTCCTGCTCCTATGATGCTGCTTGACCTGCTGTGTTCATCCAGCCCCATGCTTGTTATCTCGAAAATTCCAGAAGGCTATCCAGAAAGCCAACCGCAATTGTAAAGCACATTATACATCATGAGATTACTGTAATTTATACATGTGGATTTCTTTAATAAATTTTAAGTTTACAATTTTACAAAGTACTTCCTAGGGAGTTACAATGAAATTCGAGTTATCTTTAATGAATGCCTCCACATATATCTTTAAATTTAATTATCAAACTGTTGCTGGGAAGGTACCACCCTGAAAACAGGAAACAACACTAAACAGTTCAAAACTGCCAACTATACCAGTTCCAAGCTGAATGGCAACCTTTGTTTTCCCCAACTATAATCCCTATCTCAAATTTCCTTCTTAACATGCTCTTAGACAGAGCCTTTAATAAATTCAAATACTTCAAGACATTGGATAGGGGCATTATTAGATAAATTCTGTTGTCATGTCAGACAAAGAAATATTAGGATTGATGCTCAAAAGCTTGGTCAAACAGAAAGGAAAACAGGAATGACTTCAGATGGAGATGTAGAGAGGTGAAGTTGTCTAGTGTCAAGGTAGCTGAAGACATGGCCCCTAATAATGAAGTGAGAAAAAAAAAACTAATGATGCAGAGGTGTTCAGAAGTGGAAAGTCTATAGGGCTGGAGGAGGTTACAACGATAGGGACTGGGTGAGGTGGTATAGGGGTTTGAACACAAGATTAAACATTTTAAAATTCAGACATTGCCAGATTATAAGTCAGTAAACAGAGTAGCAATTGTAAGTAGGAGTAGGTGTAAGTCAGAATGTGACAGTAGAATCTTTGGTGTGCTCAAATCTATGGAATAGTTGAACACTTCATTCCAATTCCAATTCTACACTCTTACAAAGTCGGTTTCAATTCTGTGTTTGGTTTCACTGCATGTAGGAGCATCTAGGTCACTCAGGATAAAATTACTAACAATATCCCTGGTAACCATGATGAAAGTAAGTACACCCTATGAAAACCACAAAGAGATGAAAGACAATGTGGAAGACTGCACCACTATACTCCACTTGCTACATTTGTCTTGTCCACCCTTGCTTAATTCCACTGCTACCTGTTCCAACATAGTGTCTCACACAAAACGACTTTGTCTCATACTCTTTCCCTTATCCTTCGTAAGATGTCCCAAAATTCTACCATCAGTGTCTGGTCCTCTTACAAATGTCTTCATGCACGTCGGTAATATTCAACTTTCCTTCACAAACATCGGGTTTACTAAGAAGCAAGTACTGCATTAGCAAAACCTTTATCCAGTTAAATGTCAGTATGACAATGGCCTTCCTAGTTGGTGACTCCTCCTGCTGAAACTTGGGTTACAGAGCTTGATATGGGGAAAAATGGATAGGTTGGGACTGTCTTCTTCGAAGCAGAGGATGTTGAGGGGAGCTTTAATTGAATATATACAGTTGAGAGATGCTAGACAGGCGTTACCTTTTTCAGATAGAGAGTTGATAACCAAAGAGTATAGTGCGAAAGTAATTGGCAGAAGTAGAGAGCAGAATTAAGAATTTATTTTCACCCAGAGGATTGAGAGTTTTTTTAAACTCACTTCCTGAATAGGCAGTAGAGACCAAAATCCTTACCACAATAAAATATACTTGGATTATGCACTTAAGTTACTGTAACTTACAAAGCTACTCACCAAGAGCTGGATGGTGTAATTAAACCAGATAGCATTTTTTGACAAGCGTGGAGGTAATGGGCCATAGACTCCCTTTGTACCATAAACCTTTTGTTTCTAGTTTTAGTGCTAATATCAAATCCCGCTCCAGCTGCAACTTAAAAAGAAGACAGCAATTTCAAATCATTTCCACTACTTGTCTTTTCTACGTATTAAACTTGCATTCCATAATTTCCAGAAACCACTAGTGCAATATTAACACTTACTTCAGGCGAATTCACAATATTTTTAAGCATTGAAAAACTAGTATAGGAGTGGCCTGCTATATACTACATTGAAGGAGTTCAAATAACCACCTATTATTCAAAAAGGGATGAAAGAATATTGGTTCTAGACCTAGAAACATAGTAATAAACCATTATTGAAAGGAACTTAGTAATAAAATTTGTTCATGGCATGTGGGTGTTGCTAGCTAGACCAGCGCTAATTGGCCATCACTAATTGCCCCTGAGAAGATAATGGTGATTTGTCTTCTTGAACCACTATAGTCCTTGGGGTGTAGTTACACCCACATTGATGGTTGGAAAGCAGTTCCAGAATTTTGACTTTGACTGTGAAGGAACAATAATATTGTTCCAAGTCAGGATGGTGTTTGCCTTGGGAGAGGAACACGCAAATGGTGGCATTCCCATGCATCTGCTGCCTTTGTCCTTACAGATGGTAATGGATGCAGGTGCAATCAGAGGTGCCTCAGTGAACTGATGCAGTACATCTTGTACATGGTGCACACAGTTACCAATGTTGAAGGGACCGAATGCTGAAGATGGATCAAATGGGATGCCTTATTCTGGATGACACCTTGACAGTCATGATCACCTCACCAGTTCAGTTATTTTGTCACGGTTGGGTCAAGAATGTAATGAGGTCAGAAGCTAAGTGCCTTTGGTAAAAACCAAACTGAGCCTCAATGAGTGAGTTATTGGCAGCAAGTGCTGCTTGAGGGCATTATCAATGACCCTTGTCATCACTTTATTGATGATTGAATATAGACTGAACAATTACTGCAATAATTGGCCCAGATTAATTTTCCATACTGCAGAGTGAATGCCCTTGCTGTAACTGTACCCTAACAGCTTGGCTAGAGTAAAAATAGTTCTGGAGCACAAGTTACCAGTACGATTGACGAAATGTGGCTAGGGCCCATAGCCTTTGTAGTATCCAGTATCTTTGCCTGTTTCTTCATATCACAAGGAGTGAATTGAATCAACACTCGTGATGCTGAGGACTTCAGGAGGATGCGGAGATAGGTCATCCATACGGCACTTCTGATAAATACTGCACTCTTGACTTTTCCACGGGAATATTTGCGGACTCTCCTTCTCCTGTTAGTTGTTTAATTGTCCATCACTATTTATGACCAGACGTGGCAGGACTACAGAGCTTAGATCTGATCTGTTGGTTATAGGATTGCTAAATTCTATTACATATGGTACCACTGTTTGATGTGCATATAGACCTCTGTTGTAGCCTCAGCATGTTGACACCACAGTTTTAGATTTCCTTGGTGCTGCTTCTGGGAGACCCTCTTGTACTCTTCATTGAGCCACTGGCTTGACAATGATAGTAGAGTGAGGGATTTGCCTGCCAGGAGGTTGCAGACCTCTTACCGATTCCCTCACCACCTGCCACAAGCCCAGACAAGCAACTATACATTTTTTTTTAGGACTTAGCCAATTTGATCATAGCTGTGCTACTTGTCTACTCTTGGTGATAGAAAGTGAAGTCCCCACTCAGAGTACATTTTGTGCCCTGTCACCCTCATTGGTTCTTCCAATTGGCGTTCAACATAGCAAAGTACTCATTCATCAACAAAAAGGGTGGTAAGTTGGAACAAGCAGGGTCTAGGCCCGAAACGTCAAGCTTTCCTGCTCCTACGATGCTGCTTGGCCTGCTGTGTTCATCCAGCTCCACACCTTGTTATCTCGGATTCTCCAGCATCAGCAGTACCTATTATCTCTCACAAGCAGGACATTTCTTTGCCCATGTTTTACCATTAGATCCCATTACAATTCATGGAGTATAGAAACAATGCTGAAGACTGCTAGGACAACTCCCTCCCTACTACATACCACCATGCTGTGACCTCTGGTGGATATAAGCTCCAGCAACAAAACACACCCAAGGATGGTGACAGTGGTGCCTTGGACATTGCAAGGTGTGATTCCGCAGTAAGAATACGCTGAGTTGTTGTTTGACTAGCTTGCTGCACAAGTCCCCAGAAGGACACTTACTGCTGTCATTTCTAGTGCCAAGATTGATGTGTTTTTTTAGAAAACGAATTTGCAGTGGTTTTGATTGGTGGCTTGATAGGCCATTTCAGAGTTCATTTAAGAGGCAACCACATTGACATGGGTCTGAAGTCACCTGTAAACCGGAGGAAACATGGATGGCAGATTTCTTTCTCTCAAGGCCATATGCTCACCATGCAAGTTTGATGCTAAAATAAGGTACATAATATAGTAACATAGAAGATAAGAGCAGGTGGTGTTCAGCCCTTTGATCATGGCTGATTGTCCAACTAGTCTAATCCTGCTTTCTCCCTATAACTTTTAATCCCATTCACCTCAAGTGCTATATCTAGTTGCCACTTGAATACATTCAATGTTTTGGCATCAACTACTTCCTGTGGTAATGAATTCCACAGGCTCACCACTCTTTGGGTGAAATGGCTCCTCATCTCCGTCCTAAATCATCTACCACGAATCCTCATACTACGACCCCTGGTTCTGGAAACACCCACCATCGGGAACATCCTCCCTGCATCTACCCTGTCCAGTCTTGTCAGAATTTTAAAAGTCTCTATGGCATCCCCCCCTCATTCATCTGAATGCAGGATGATGGTTACCCCGATCAGTTCGTTGGTTATGATATTTCGCCCAAACTCACGAATATGCCCGAGGGGAAACTGTGCTAACATCACTGGACTGGTAATTCAGAGGCCTACGCCAATCTCCTGGGGATATGGGTTCAGATTCCAGCACTGCAGCTGGTGGACTATAAATTCATTAAAGTAAAAATCTGGAACTGAAAGCTCATCTCGAAAATTGTGGCCACGAAATTATTGTTGAATGTTATAGAAGCTCATCTGGTATTGGGTGAAAGTGCTATGCCCTTTAAGGAAAGAAAGCTGCTGGTCTTATCTGGTCTAGCAGATGTGCACTCAAGTTTAAAGAACGTGTTCAGTTAGTGTGCCCTTTTAGTATACTTTTCACAGCAATGCTACAACCAATTAGCATCCTTATCTTGGGCAGTATAAGTTATTGATTTTTTTGAAATCTGATATTTTTGAGATCCTGTCCCGGCACACGGATGTAAAGTGATCGTTAGAAAAATGAGAGGCGACATAAGGAAAAGCTTTTGCCCCTACAGGGTTATGGGTGTCTTGAAGTTGCTGCTTGGAGTCTGGTTGGAATGCTCTTCGGAAGGTCAGTATGGACTTGATGACCCGAACAGCCTGCTTCCACACTGTGGGGATTCTACAATTCTACAAACCTTCAATGGGAAACAGTGATAATGGAAAACATAACACTAAAAGCCTGACTCTACATATAGCAACACGTCACTATCCATGACACAATTATCTGGCTCAACAATCTAAATATCAAATTATAGTTGTTCTACATCTATATTAGCAATAAGAAAATATACAATTAACTATACAGTGTCATAATATCTTCTCCCTTCTGCCCCAGATGCTGCATTTTCAGAACACGTCAATCTCCAACATATTATTGGGATTCAAATTATTACACCCCCACCTGTGAAGAATCTTAAATGCTTAAGTTTCATTTTGACCCCTAAAGCTTTCACATGCCTAGTGTGAAATATTCTAGGTCATGCATACCTCCCTCTGGTCAGATGCCATAAGTCTTAGGTTCTTCTTCCCCCATTATATCATGCAATTTTCACTAACAATAGAT
This sequence comes from Ginglymostoma cirratum, assembly GCA_024137785.1. NCBI lineage: Eukaryota > Metazoa > Chordata > Chondrichthyes > Orectolobiformes > Ginglymostomatidae > Ginglymostoma > Ginglymostoma cirratum. Next base: position 3,863,652 of record JAHRHZ010000289.1, on the reverse strand, counting down.
GAATTTTCTACAAAATCAACAAGTGAAAGTAATTAGATTTCTTAACGTTTAGACATCAGCCTTACACTGTGGCAAGTTGAAAGGACACTTGTTTTTCATTTTTCTTTGCTCATAAGAAAATCAAAAAAAATTGAAGTGGTCCTCAATTGATTAAGTTTCAATCAAAATTAGCTTGATGTGACGATGCTGTCATTTTAAAAAGGTTATTTTGACCTTGGTTTTTAAAGGCAGGTTCTAAGGGTGGAAGTGCAGAAAAGTCTAGGGAGTAACAGCTTAACAATGGAAGGGAAATGGACAGCTTTCCCAGTTCAGGTTTTTTCCTGGTAACAGTCAGAAGATGTTTTGAGTACTAGAGGGTTGCATGCTTCAATAAGTGATTCAGACAGAGTCAGTCAGGAAATCTCTCTGGATGGTGTTCCCTCCTGCCTGTATGAATCAGTGTTTAAATTTACCTTTTTGCCAAGGGCTGTGTTTATAGGATGTTTCTAAATTGGAACAGTTAGTTAAGTTACTGAATAGAGTATTGGAAAGCTTAACCAAATAATTAAGTTATTCTAAATCCTTTTTTTTCGTTTGTGTTTTAACTGTAGTGTTTAAATAAATCATTTTGCTTAAAGCCACGTGGTTTGACTAGTTGCATTACACCTGAAACACCCATTTCACATCTGCCTTTAAAATAAGAAAAAGTTAGTGGTTGGTTCGCGAGCCGAGCTGGTTCGTTAGTTTGCAGATGTTTCATTACCCTTCTGGGTAACATCATCTGTGTAGCCTCCAATGATGCGTTGTTGTATTTTCCCACTTGTTATTTAAACTCTGGGGTTCGTTGGAGTTGATTACCTCATTTCAGGTTTTTCTTTGCAGTGGTGTATATAGGGTCTAATTCTCCATGTTTATTGATGGCCTTCTTGGCTACGAGAATATATACACCAACTAGCAACAAAAAGACACGAGCAATACTCACTCGTCTCCATACACAAAGACAAGGAGAATCACCAGTTCAATTGGAACAATATCAGGATCCTAGGGTAAGCCAAACAGAGTCAAGTATGGGAATTTCTAGAGGCCATCAATAAACACGTGGAATTAGACCCTATATACACACCACTGCAAAAGAGAAAAATCGGAAATGAGGTAATCAACTCTGACGAATCCCAGAGTTTAAGTAACAAGTGGCAAAACACAACAATGCTTCAGAGGTTGCACTGATGTTATTACCCAGCAGGGTAATGAAACGTCTGCAAACAAATGAACCAGCTCAGCGAGCGAATCAACCACAGCATCCACAACCCGAACTACAAATCTACTCAAGAACCTAAGAAAAAGTCAGGGTCTAGGCTACCTTCATAAAGTATTTTGAGGGGGTCTGGCATGGTCAATAAAATTGGGCAATTGGCTGATGCCTCCTCACCTCCTTTTACAAGTTGCGTTTCTAGAGGTTTGGAAAAAAACGCCCAATAGTGGTTCTAAACAACAACCTTTAAAAGTTCAACCACAAAGTGTAAGGTTTCAATGACTAAACTGCCTCCTGATTTTTAAAATCTGAAACACTTTTAATCTCCCTGTAGAGCCACCTGCACCACTATTGGCAGCCTCACTACCAAATATCAAAAAAGTGGTTAATTGCCCAATGAGACACTATCTGAAACATCTCGGTATGTTTGCTAGTTTCTATTGATTTGAGTTGTGGGTCATGTTGCTATATATGCAGCACTAAAAGTGTGAGAACAAAAATACATGCCATAATCTATGTTTAGTAGTACAGGTAGTTCTCCTTTGTATGACTTCGCGCTATAGAAAATCACATTATAGGGAAATTGCTATAGAAAATCACTATACCTGTACAGAAAGTTCATGTTATCCAAACAACTATTCGTCAATCACATTACAGACAATTAGTGTTAATGAAACACGTGTTATAGCAGAACTACCTGTATATGAAAACTGTACTAAATCTGAATCTTCTTTCGGGAGGGAGGAAATAATCCTTCATGGCAACATTTGTGTTGTAGCAGCAAAACTATTCGTAATTTAAATTTATAGGCCGCACAATTCTTCCAGTTTGTTTCACGATTCCAAAAGAATGATCACTTTTTTTTTTTTAAAAGGAGAGCCCATTAGAATCCAAAGCTAACTCATGCTCAACACTTGGCAACATTGCTAAACTCACTTTGGGAAGTCAGTAGAGAAGTTAAATGAATTTTCTTTAAAATAAATGTTACTTCAAGTGTCTTTTTTTTCTACCTCAACCAAGTTATTTATTTTATGCAGATTTTTAAAAACATGACATAAGCACATAACGGGCGTCATGGTGGCACAGTGGTTAGCACTACTACCTCACAGCACCAGGTACTCGGGTTCGATTCCGTCCTTACGTGACTGTCTGTGTGAAGTTTGCATGTTCTCCCCATGCCTGCATGGGTTTCTGCCAGGTGCTCCAGTTTTCTCCCAAAATCCAGGAATGTGCAAGCTAGGTGGATTAGCTATGGTAAAATGTGGGGTTACAGGGATAGAATGGGAAGGATGCTCTTTGGAAGGTTGGTTCAGCTTCCATCTGTACTGTAAGGATTCTATAATGCCCAGAGCCTGCAGGAAAGACTGCAACTTCTAAAAATAATTCACCTTTACTACATAAATCAGGCAAAATGTGAACTACAGTAGCTCAACTAATTCAAGACCAAGAATGGCAGACAGCTTAAAATAATAGAACCAGCTTCATCCACTGCCCAGACTAGCCATGTGAACAAACAAGAAATTCAAACATTTCACCTCCAGCCTGACTAAATTTACAACTTTTATGCAATTAAAAAGAATAAGGATGGATGGTTCTGTGAAGTATATTTGAATGGCAACTACCAGTGAAGCAGCAAATACAGCCTGGGTTACAGTCAGGCAAAACTCAATGATACTGGCTGACTGAAACTTTAATCCTGCTGACTAGGTAGGCCCCTGTCTAAGCCGTTAAATTTTAATGCCTAGGCAGCACAAGCAGCATCTGTGTGTCTAAACATTTAATTATGGGCCAGTTTTAAAGTATTTGAAAGACTTCAGGGCATTTTTCATATGTAGTTCAGCAGTGGACTTGTAGTCTGCGTGATGTCAAATAAAATCCTGGTGAGAATGCTTACTCCAGGGTAAAGTCTGGATTTGCTACAAAACTGGACTATGGTGCAAAAATGCAACATTTCCACCAATATTAAAAGGTAGTAGTACAAATAAGTGCTCATAATATGTAAGATAATAAGAAACAGGAGCAGAAATTAGGCCATTTGGCCCATCGAGTCTGCTCCGCCATTCAATCATGGCTGATAAGTTCCTCAACCCCATTCTCCCGCTTTCTCCCATTAACCCTTGATCCCCTCGATAATCAAGAACCTATCCATCTCAGTCTTAAATGTACTCAATGGCCTGGCCTCCACAGCCTTCGGTGGCAGGGAATTCCATAGATTGGCCACTCTCTGGCTGAAGAGGTTTCTCCTTATCTCCATTCTAAAAGGTCTTCCCTTTACTCCAAGGCTGCGCCCTCGGGTCCTAGATTCTCCTACCAATGGAAGCATCTTCTCAACAGCCACTCTGTCCAGGCTATTCAGTATCTTGTAAGTTTCCATTAGATTCCCCCCTCATCATTCTAAACTCCAATGAGTATAGTTCCAGAGTCCTCAAATGTTCCTCATATGTTAAGCTTTCCATTCCTGGGACCAATCTCGTGAACCTCCTCTGAACTCAGTCTGGGGCCAGTACATCCTTCCTGAGGTATGGGGCCCAAAACTGCACACAATACTCCAAATGTGGCCTGACTAAAGCCTTGTAAAGCCTCAGGAGTACATCCCTGCTTTTATATTCAAGTCCTTTCAAAAATAAATGCCAACATTGCATTTGCCTTCCTGACTACTGACTCAACCTGCAAGTTTACCTGGACTAGAACTCCCAAGTCTCTTTGCACTTCAGACTTCTGAATTTTCTTCCCATTTAGAAAATAGTCCATGCTTTTATTCTTCTTACGAAAGTGCATGACCTCACAATTTCCCACGTTGTACTCCATCTGCCATTTCTTTGTCCACTCTCCTAACCTCCTCAATACTACCTGTCCCTCCACCTATCTTTATATCGTCTGCAAACTTAACCAGAATGCCCACAGTTCCTTCATCTAGATCATTAATGTATGAAGTGAAAAGTTGTGGTGCCAACACTGACCCTTGCGGAACACCACTTGTCACCGGCTGCCATCCTGAGAAAGACTCTTATCTTCACTCTCTGGCAGACAGCCAATCTTCTATCCATGCCAGCACCTTGCCTCTAACACCATGGGCCCTTATCTTACTCAGCAGCCTCCTGTGCAGCACCTTGTCAAAGGCCTTCTTGAAGTCCAGGTAGATAACATCCATTGGCTCGCCTTGGTCTACCCTGCTCTTTACTTCCTCAAAAGAATTCTAGTAGATTTGTCAGGCATGTCATCCCCTTGATGAAACCATGCTGACTTTGCCCTACTTTACCATACACTTCCAAATATTCAGAAATCTCGTCCTTTACAATGGACTCCAAAATCTTACCTATGTCTGAGGTTAGGTTAATCGGCCTGTAATTTTCTGTCTTTTGCCTTACTCCCTTTTTAATCAGGGGTGTGACGTTAGCGATTTTCCAGTCCTCCGGGACCTTCCCTGACTCGAGCGATTCCTAAAAGATCACCACTAACGCTTCCACTATCTCTTCAGCTATCTCCTTTACAACTCTGGGGTGTAGTCTATCTGGTCCAGGTGATTTATCCATCTTCAGGCCAATCACTCAGTTTTACTAGCACCTTTTCCTTGGTGATGGCTACCTTACTCAGCTCTGCTCGAATTTTTGGGAGATTACTCGTGTCTTCGACCGTGAAGACTGACGCGAAGTAATTTTTCAGTTCCTCAGCCATTTCCTTGGTCCTCACAACTATGTCTCCACCATCATTTTCCAGTGGTGGAATGTCCACTTTTGCCTCTCTTTTGCCTTTTATATATCTAAAGAAACTCTTACAGTCTTCATTTATATTGCTGGCTAGCTTTCCCTCAGATTTAATCTTCTCCCTCCTTATTTCTTTTTTTGTTGCCCTCTGTAAGCTTCCCAGTCCTCTGGTTTCCCACTGCACTTCGCCACATTACATGCTTTCTCTTTCGCTTTTATGCTATCCCTGACTTCCTTACTCAGCCATGGTTGCCTCATCTCCCTGTACCATGTTTCCTTTTCCCAGGGATGTGTCCTCAAATTTTTTTTTGGAATTATATGTTAGATCAAATATATATAAATGTGGCTGCCTCCATGGGGGAAAAAAATATTTTCTATAACTGCTCTTTCTTTCTAACTTACAAAATATACAGACATATAGCCTCATCCTTTTAATAACAAATGACTTAAACTACCTGATTAGTTATGATACTGCCTCACGTGGAAGATAAAAACCACATGCATATTGATCATTCTATCCGATCAGAACATCCATGACATTTTTTTCCTGAGAATAATGAAAATATCTAATATTGATACAGACTGTAACACTACACAATGAAGGGAAAAGGGATCTGTTTGCATTACTTTTTGATAAATCAACTTTTTTTAAGCTAGAATGGAAATGTTTGAAGATAATAGCAATTTGCTTTTTTTGTGTTTTTACTGACAAGTGGAATAGACAAAGCACAAAAATTATCAACTTGATTTTGTGGTTGCAATTACAGCGAAACTGTCAGCATTTACAACAGCTTCTTGTGTCCACACATCCAGTTAAACATAGAAAACCTGAAACTGTTGTCAATGATTCTCTGATGCTTCTCAAGATAATCTGCAGGAGCTTCCAACAATGTATGATCTTGGCTACATGCTGTTTCAATATCAAGGATTGTTTAAAATTTATATTTACAAACCAGACAAGTCTTCCAATTTACAGTATTTGATGATACAAACAACAGTTCTTTGGTAGAACATAATAGCAGTTGGAGCTTACTTCTTTCTTCTAGAAAAAAGCGCTATGGATTTCTTGATCTGTTGTTTCTGTGCTTTTCTGCCACCTAGAGCAAGAGGGCTTTTCTGTATCTCACTAACTTATCCCACCTTTCCATGATCTGGAGTATTTGAAAAGACGATAGTTAGATAGCTATCAAATCAAAAGGCTGATTTAGCTGCAAGTATGCAAGCTCTTAGTACAAGCATAGTGCATTTTGTAATATTCTTCCTGAAACTTCAGAGCACATATTATTATGGAAGGTTTTGGTGATACTGAAAATTTGCAGGAGGCATAGCCACTTGTTATTTTCCCATTTACATCGGCTCTATAAGAACTGCCATAACATCAGCGAGATTTTGTGGGGAACACTGTCTCTCAAACGTTTTTTACCAGATTTTCAGTGGTGAGATTCAGGCACATACTGCTGATCATAAAGTAAGTTTCACTGAGAAGTCTAGTTATCTACCTAGGCATAATTTTAGTTCTACGGCTACGCAGTGGAGGGTAACTGACTGCAAGATTCTTTACTTGACACCTACAACATGGAGTCTGAGTGAAACAAATCATGCTCCTGCAGCCAATCATATTAAAGGATGTTCACAGAACCTGAAAAATCATAAAAATAAAATGTGATTTTCTTTCATAAAGCATATTAAAGTATATGGGGAAACATGGGTGAAGACAGATTCCAAAATCTTGAAATAAAACATTTAAAAAATGATAATTGACATGTAATTTAATAATTTTAATACAGAAAAGTAATGTGGAACCTACTGAATCATTTGCCAGCACTCCACAATTGTTATATTATTTATCAGGCTCAGTTTTCTTATTCATCAGTTTTATTAATGACATCTCCACTTTAAAAAAAGCCTGATTTGAAAAGAGTTTTCAAAAGTTCAAACAGCGAATTTGGCAGCAGGAAACCTGAAATTTTTACTGAGTTCACGGACTGCTGAACAACAGGCCCCAACTTTGGGACCTCTACGTGTGTTTCTAAAGTCCTGAAGTTGTGGTCAGTTTCAGAGAGGTAATGAGAACACACAGTCAGAGAGGCGATGACAAAGAACACTGACAGTCTACCATCTTTAAACTCCTTCCTCACCTCTACAAAATTAGGTCAAATGTTTTAATATGATCATTGCTACAGTTCATGTTAACAACAGCTACCTAGCACTATTAAAATGGCTATGTTGCTTTGTTTCGTTATGATCTTACAATCTTTGACTTAGTTACACAAGGAAATATCAAGAGCAGATACTAAAAGCTCGGGAAAGATGGATTTTCAGGAGTGAGTTAAAGGACGAAAGCAAAGATATAGAGGCCCAGAAATGCAAATCGGTGTTGGAAATCTTACATTCAGCCTATTGAGTGGATGAAGGAACGTCTTACATTCAGGTGACTAATTCACAGGAAACTCATGGACAAAAGCCTCCTATTATGAAGCACAGGTGACCTGTATAGGAATCCTCACAACCTGCGGCAAAGATCACCATCAAACCACACCCTCTTTTACAGCAGTAAGTGTGCTGTATACCAGTTTTAAATACTCAGCAGCGCAATCAGTTACTTTGACAGTTAGTATGAAAGGATCGGCATACAAGTGTGGCAATATGGTGTCAGATGGGTGGGAAGGTGAGGGCTGGGCTGGCACATGGGTAAAGCAGGTATGGTTAGATAAACGGATGAGTTTTTAGGGTATGTCAAGGGGTCACATTGGAGAAGCGTTGAATCTAGCTGGAGTTGGTGTCATGGCAGGGCTGATGGGGGCGGCTGCGCGTCAGATTGGTGGGGGACATATGTGTCAGGTGTGATGGAGTCAGGGTAGAGGTTGTCAGGAGTCCCAGGGTGGGTGGTGGAAAGGACAGTTGGGGGGCTTCAGTGGTGAGTAAGCAGTTCAATTTAAGATATTTTCTAATCAACCTGTTCAGAGATGTTACGACATAACTCTGGAGCAGGTCAGACTTGAACTTGGACTTCCTGGCTCAGAGGGAGGGACACAGTCACTGCACCACAACAGCTCCAGTGGGGATCAGTTCAATATTAACCTAGGAATTAGATTTGGTTTTTAATCTCCTTTAATTTCCTAGCTAATTATTAAGCTTAAAACGAGTCTATCCAAAATTTAACTTCAATGGACTTAATGAGGGTTCCAAATGCAGGGTAGTTGAGAACCTGAAAATTCAATTTCTTAGCAATTCCTTCAGAGTCAGCTGTGACATGAATCTGCATGATCCTGATGCATAAATCCAGTCTGTAGTCCCGCAAAGTCTATCTGGTCATCTGAATTTCTGGGCCACAGAGATATTAAAGGGACAGAATTCTCGATCTTCGGGCTTCAGCAGTTTATGGACCAGCAACCTTGGAAAAGTGTTTAAAACGGGAGACGCTCAAGAGACTCGAATTAGAAAAGTGCACATGCCTCAGAAGGATGTAGGGCTGGAAGAGGCTGCTTTGAGGGACAAGGCTAGACAAGGGTTTTGAAAACAGCAGATCAATATTTTAAAACTCTAGTTTAAAATTAAACATTAAACTTTTCCACAAAAAAGTAAAAAAAAACCAGGTTTTCAAAATAGCACTCAATTAGAATGTTTCACATCAAAAAGTAAACAATGCAAAGCACAAACAAAGCAAGCATAAATAATATTCAACAGATTTTTTTGGGGTGAGGATGGGAATTCCTTCAGGGAGGGCTCTTGAATGTGTTGCATGATTTTTATGAGGAAGAGGATTGTTCATGCGGGGTCAACAAATATAGGTCGAGTAGCACCTGAGTCTACTAGTCTGCCCCAATCACCATGAAATGCTCTGAAATGGCTCTTCCTGGCGATGTGAAAGTTTACAAAATACAAAGACATGTCACGAAGTCCATATATCAATTTTAAAAAGGCAAACTTTAAAGAGATGTTTTAACCTTGTCTGTACAATGTGTTCTGCAGGGTTGTCCGGCTCTTCCAACCGGGTTTCCATCTACTGACATTTTTAATTGCTAGGTTTTCGGCAGCATTGCTCACCCCCTGGTAAACGGGAGCCTCACAAATACTTAAGTCAGCATTTGATGACATAATTCAAACCTCAATATGATTTTGATTGCCAGTTGCAGCAAGACGCGGCAACAGTCATGACAACAAACGTGTTCAGCTCAGTCCTTTTTTAAAAAATTTTAAAAAGCGACTTGTCAAGATCCACAGAGATTCCTCTCCCTTGGGCTTCCCTCGTCATAATTGCCTCGGAAGTACCTCGCTTGTAATTACGCTTTCCCTTAGTGCCGGGAAGCATTTGCACTGGATACTACTCTCACTCTGGTGGGAGTTTTCTGTTGCAACATAATAACCATATACGTTAAAATGTTCCTAGCCTCTCAAATTCACTTTGCACATAGTCCCAATCATGGATTTCCTTGTGAAAAGAAACATAATTGTAATGGATTTTGAGATTTTACTGGGCGAGAGTTCCGCAGTGTTGCAGACGATTATTAATGTGTCCATCAATCTGAAACAAAGATTTTAACTCCAGTAATCTTCAGATACTTTAAGATTTAAAAAAATATCCGGCAAAAGCTCTGATAAGTGGCACGTCACCGGGCTCTCGTTTCTGGAAGGCATTTTCTGTGTCGGTGACTGTGATCCCATTGAGTAACTCTGCCACCCTCGTCGTCCTGCAAAAGCAGAGGAAACAGAGGAAAGCTGCACAGCTGGATGGCCGACTATCTCTTTGAGATACACATGTGGAGTAGCAATCTGTTTTAGCACAACGAAAGCGTTGCAAAATGCTTGCATTTAACCAATCTGTTAAGTAACATATTTGCAACGGTACTTCCTAGAGATGCGGAAATGCACAACTTAGATTGTTATATTCATTAGGGTTCCAAAATAATTCAGTGCAATAACATCACCAGCCATGTTTTCGTCTTCACCTCTCTCCTGTCTCTAAGGCATGAAGTGTTTTAGTTCTAACTATAATCAGTAACTTTTGGTATACTCCAGCCATTTTTTCAGGATTTTAGCTGAACCACTGAAGAACTTGAGGTTTCGGGCCTAAACCTTCTCGGATTCTCCAGCATCTGCAGTACCTTTTATCACTGAAGAACTTGTCCACTTTTTTTCTGCTACCAAAGCTTTCCTGTTAATGGAAATCACAACCTTAATCAGATTTTGAGCTTGCAGTTAAATGCAGTAAAGAGATCTCTGGGCAACTTTCCATGTGCCATGAGCTTTTTCAATGGCAATGTGATTCTTGTCATAAAATCTGATAGTAGTCATCCCACCTTGCAAAGATCCAATTTGCAGCAGGGGCCTGTTGAATCCACATTAAGTATTTAGCATGGGCTGTGATTCTACCAATGTACAAAGCATTTAAACTAACTAGTCAAAAACTTAAATTAGAAATGCACTGTATGAGTACATAATACAATCAGTTTTAAACAGGTGAAGGAATAGGGGCCTCGGGGCTCCATTTCTCTCGGGACAAACTAGTGGAATAATTATTCTTTGCTGATGACAGATGTAGCCACCTGAGAAAGCGACCAAGGTTCAGATGAGGCGTAGTGAACTGGTAAGACAGCCAAAAAAGTCACATGACAAAACTGTTACAATTTTTACTTAACCTTTCCAAATTAAGACACTTACTGAAATATCAAAGTTCATTAGAACGTGGAAGTAGAACGTAAGTTACTCTTGTGAACAACTTCATGGTTCACTGGCTCGGTGAGGAGCCATTATCAACTGAAAACATGGCAGCATGCGGAGAAACTGTCAAGATGAAGGCCAGTATGACTCTTCATGATCTATCTCCTGTAATGCTGACATTCTCTAGTACTCCATTTTAGATTTCCAGTATCTGCAGTATTTTGCCTTTGCTTTGGTGGCCATTACGAATTACTTAATGGGTGTTGAAAACTGCCCAGGTACAAATTACTGACAGTAAAATAAATGAATAATGTGGCTTGTAGGAGTTAATTTGAGGCTGGAGATGGAAATTTTCTTGGGAGGATGAAGCTAGTCACAGAGAACAGCTTAAGATGCAATATGGAGAGGACGATGATGCAGATCTACCTGATTGATCATGGATTGGTCACGTGTGTGAAAGGTCAAGAAGTTCATGCTTGTTGAAAATGACATTAAAGGTGAGCTTTTCAACCCAAGGTTTAGCCAAAGATGTTTCAAAAGTACATTAAACAAAGTGGAAAAGTCTCATAACACAACAACTAAGAGCTGGAGTAGGCAATTCAGCCCCTTGAGCCTGCTCTGCCATTTGATGTATTCCTGGCTGATTTCACCTTGGTTTCAGGAACAAAAACAAAGCTGCTGGAAAACTCAGCAGGTCTGGCAGCATCTGTGGAGGAGAAAACAGAGTTAATGTTTCAGGTCCAGTGACCCTTCCTCAGAACTGGTGGTGGCTGGGAAAATGTCCTTTTCCCAGCCACCATCAGGTCTGAGGAAGGGTCACCGGACTCGAAACGATAACTCTGTTTTCTCCTCCACAGATGCTGCCAGGCCTGCTGAGCTTTTCCAGCAGCTTTGTTTTTGTTCCTGATTTACAGCATCCGCAGTTCTTTTGGTTTTCACCTTGGCTTCAACTGCCCGATCTCCATAACCCTTCAGGCCATTATTAAAAATCTGTCAATCTCCTCCTCAAATTTATTCAATGTATCAGCAACTACTGCACTCTGGGGTAATGAATTCACAGATTAATGACCATTTAAGAGAAGTAATTTCTCATCTATTTTAAATCTGCTATCCCTTATCCTAAACTACCATCTTCAGTCAATAATCCATCCAGGTCCAACCCTGAGAAACCTTATAAAATAAGAGACTTTAGAAGACTTCCATGCAATAATCAAGAGGACAGAAACTCAGAAGAGTAGATCGATGCTAAAGTTCTTGGATAACCTGATAAGGCATGAAGAAGTGAGGCATTAAGAAGAAAAAGATGGGATTATCTGTTCACTATGCCAGCCATCCTGGAGCAATACCTTTTGCTCATCAGAGGTCATACTGTTTTACTGTATATTAGGGTCTTAAATTTCATTAGAGCTTAAGAAACGCAAGAGCTTTGATAAATATATAAAATGAACAGAGAAGAAGTCAAAGTGAACATAAGCCCCTTGGAAAAATAATCTGGGGAGACAGGCAAAAAAGGAAATAGCAGAGAAATTAAACAAATATTCTGTATGAGTCTTTATGGTGGAAGATATTTTGAACATTTCATTCATACTAAAGAATAGGAGGGAGGAATTAAGTACCATAACCATCACTAGAGAAGTAATATTAGACAAATTAATTGGGCTAAAGGCAGTTAAGTACCCTGGCCATGCTAAGTTGCAACACAGAATCCTAAAAGAGGTAGCTGCAGAGATAGCGGAAGCTTGTAATTGGTTGTAATTTTCCAAAAATCCTTGGGATTCTGGAGAAGTATCACAGGATTGAAAACTGCCAATGTGACACTCTTATTCAAAAAGGGAGGGAGTTGAAAAGTGATTATCTATAAGACAATTAGCCTCATCTATTGTTGGAAAAGTTTCAGAATAGATTACTGAGGAAGAAATAGCAGAACATTTGGAAAATCATAACCTAATCAAGCAGAGTCGACACGATTTCATGGAAGGGAAATCCTGTCTGACGACCAGAGTTTTGAGAGGATGTCTTGAAAGTGGATAAATGGGAACCAGTAAATGTATTGCCTTTGGATTTACAGAAGGTGTTTAACAAGTTACTTCACAAAAAGTCATAAGCTAAGAGCTCATGGTGTTGGTGGTAGTATACTTGTATGGATACAGAATTAGCTAATGTGGAAGAAACAGAGAGTGTGTGTAAGTTTTGTTTTCAGGTTGTCAGCCTATGACCAGTGGTGTTCCGTAGGGATCAGTGCTGGGACCGCAGCTGCTTACAACATAAATTAATGATTTTGATGAAGGAAGTGAATGTACTGTAGCCAAATTTGCAATGAGATAAAAATAGATGGAAAGGCAGATTGCGAGAGGGATACAGACAGTTTTCAAAGTGATTTTGATAGGTTAAGTGAGTGGACAAAGTGTCAGCAAATGAAGTATAATATAGCAAGATGTGAAGTTGTTCACTTTGGAAGGGGGAAAAAATAAAAGTATTATTTAAAATGGAGAAAAACTGTAAAAAGCAGTAACACAAAGGAACTTAGGGGTACTTGTGCACGGAACACAGAAAGCTATCGCACAGGTGCAGTGGATAATCAGGAAGGTTAATGGAATGTTGGCCCTTATTTCAAGGAGTTTGAAGTATAACAGTAGGGAAGTCTTACTGCAACTTTGCAAGGTTCTTGTAAGACTACATGTGGAGTACTGTGAGATTTTGATTCACTTGTTTAAGAAACAATATTATGTTATTTTGTCAGTAGCAGCTCAGAGAAGGTTCACTAGAATGATCCCCAATATGGAGGGATTGTTTTATAAGCAAAGGTTAAACAGGTTAGAAACTAAACTCATCGGAATTTAGAAGAATGAGCAGTGATCCCATTGAAATGTATAGGATTCTTAAGAGGCTTGACATGGGAGAGTCTGGGAGCAGAGGGCATAGTCTCAGAATAAAGGAGCACCAATTTCAGGCTAAAATAAAGAGGAATTTCTTCCGTCAGAGGATTGTGTCTCTTTAGAACTCCTTGCCACAGAGAGCTGGCGGGGGGGCAGAATTCTTGAGTATATTTAAGGCTGAGATAGGCAGGTTCGTGGACAGTATGGGAATCAAGGCTTAGGGGAAAAAGGGTAGGAACATGGATACGAAGAGTATCACATCAATCATGACCCTATTGAATGGCAGACAAGGCTTGAGGGGTCAAATGGCCTATCCCGCTCCTATTTCTCATGTTCTTAAGATAGCCACCATTTTGGTTACAATCTGATTGATTGATAAGATCATCCATATTTTTCAAGATTAAAAAAGTCAAACAAAAATAACAAACTAACAAATTAAAACATGTGATTTTACATAACACAGCATGGAGCTGGAGGAATACAGCAGGCCAGGCAGCATCAGAGTAGGTTGGGACCCTTCTTCAGAAATGGAGCCCCAGCTCCACATTGTGTTATATCTGACTCCAGCATTGGCAGTTCTTACTATCTCATTTGATTTTACTATTTTTTTCAGCACTTTATTTATTTCTTCCCTTCTCCCTACATTGCACACCATAAAAAGTTTAACTTATCATGTAGTGACCAAGACTTTCTTTTGAAATATAAATCTCAACCAAGACATACAAGTAGCATTCCCCACACATGGTAGTTTCTGTTTAATGGCAGAACTTGTCTTGATTTCCTAGAGACAGCATCTGAATAAGCAGCTCAACTAACTCGGTGTCCAACAATCCAGAATGCTGTTCATTGGAACATTTTTTACTTATTCTAGCTGACATGGTTGTGAAATTTATAAAGAAAATATTTAATGCTCCAAGAATGGCAGGCTTACAGCAAACATCTTTTTCAAAAATGCAAAACAGTTTCAGGGAAGGCAAAGAGAAACAAAACACGATTGTTTTTCCCCCTAAATGCCAAGACTTTCTACTTATGGAAAGTATCATGACTTCCTGTTTATAAGTTTTATCCCTCTGCATAACAATGACACAGCAAGCAACACAGATCTACTGAAAACACAATAAAGTATTAAGTAAAATTGAATAAGCCCAAAGTTTTAAAATAGATCAGAGGTAATTGATAGGAAAACAAATGTTATCATATAAAGGGTATGATGGAACAAGCTAGTCAATTAAAAACTTAAAGGTGGAAGTTCTACAAGTATATGAATAGGAAAAGAGCAGCTAAAGCTAGTGTTAGTGCACTATAAAGTGAGACTGAGGAATTGACAATGGAAAACAATCATGATCATCAGAGGCAAGCTACAGGGAAACCAACTAGACTTCAAAGCTGAGAAGTCCCAGAACCAGAAGGCCTGTTCTCTCACATCTTAAAAGAAATAGCTGGACAGATTGTAGATACATTGGTTTTAATTTTCCAAACTTCTTTAAATTCTGGATGGGTCCAGCTGATTGGAAAATAATTAATGCAACACCTTTCTTCATGAAAGGTGGGAGACAGGAAGTACGAAACTGTAGGCCAGTTAGTTTAGCATCTCCCATAGGAAAGTGCTAGACTCCAAAATTAATGAGTATATATCAGGGTACTTAAAAAGTTATACTGTGATCAGGCAGAGTTTGGATGGCTTTGTGAAGCTGAAATCATGTTTAACTAATTTATTGGAAGTTTTTTAAGGAAGTAGTAAGGAAGATAACGGAAGATCTGTAGGTGTGGAGAACTTAGATTTCCAAAAGACATTTGATAAGGCGCCATGTCAAAGGTTATGTGCAAGCTAAGACAGTGGTACGAAATAACATATTACAATGGATAAAGTGATTAGGAAGCAGAAAATAGGGCTATATGGGCCTTTTTGGGTTGGCAAGCTGTAACTAGTGAGTGCCACAGCAAATAGTGCTGTCCATATCACAGGCTTGAACAAAGAGATCAAATGTACAGTAGCTAAATTTGATTATGACACCTAGATAGGTACAGAATTAAATTGTTAAGAGATAGAGAATCTGCAAAAGGATGTAGACATGTTAAACAAATAGGCAAATATTTGACAAATATGAACTTGTCCACTTGGCAGGAAAAACAAAAAAGCAGAACACTATTTAAATTGGAAGAGAATGCAGAACTCTCGTACAGAAGCACCTGGGTGTCCTGGTACATGAGTCACAAAAATTTAGTATTTAGGTACAGGAAGGCAAGGAGGATGCTGTAATTTACTGCAAAGGAGAGGGAATGTAAAAGCAAACAAGTTTTATGCAGCTTTACAAGGTCTTGGTGAGACTATAGCTAGATTATCATGTGCAATCTTGGTCCCCTTATTTAAAAGCAAGATACAGGTGAATTCAAGACAGTTTGGAAAAGGTTCAGTTGACATCTCTGGGATAAAGTGTGTATCTTATAAGGAAAGGTTGAACAAGTTGAACCTATACCCATTGAAGTTTAGAAGTATGACAGGTGATCTTTTTGAAACAAAGTTCTACGGAGATCTGACAGGTTGATATCAGGATGATGTTACTCTTGTGGGGGCAGGCTAGAATTAGGGGAAATAGTTTAAAAAAGAAAAAATTTTCCTTCTAAGATAGAGGTAAGGAGTCATTTAAACAAAAACTCTCAAAAGGCTGTTAGTATGTGGGAGCAGGGGGAGTGTCAAACTTTACCTTTTAGTATTGGAATACTCTTCCTCAAAGCTGTGGAAATTGGATCATTTTATTTATATTTAGTCAAGGCAGAGTTTTATAGACAAGGGAGTCGAGGAGTGTGAGGGGTTGCAGACTGGAAAATGCAGTTAAGACTCTAAGAAAATCATCTATTATCTTATTAAATGCTGGAGCAGGCTTGAAAGGCTGAAAGGCCTACTCCTGCTCCTAAGTCCTATATTCCTAGAAGATCACATCAATCTGTAGATGTTAGTTTTAGAAGGGGGCAAAGCCAAGCATAAGCATTGCAAAAAACTGAATTAGCTATTCAGCCACAGGACTCTCTGCTTTCGGCTTAAAAAGGAACAATCATTTAAGGTTTCAGCAAAGATTTGTAGCTCAGGTTGTGGGTGAGGTTGCTGACTTGCTCTCCAAGCTGGCTTGTTTTCATTCAGACATTTCATCACCATGTTAGGTCACATCATCAGTGAGGCCTCTGATGAAGCAACGTTGTTCTACTCTGCTTGGAATTTAAACTGTCTGGTCCGTTATGGTGAGCAGTGTTATTTCCAGTTTTGTTCTGTATGGGTTTGTATATGGTGTCCAATTCTACATGTTTGTTGTTCGCATTGTGGGTTGAGAACCATGCCTCTAGAAATTTCCATTTGTGTCTACGTTTGGCTTGGGCTACGTTGTCCCAGTTAAACTGATGGCCTTCATTGTCCGAGTGTACTGCTATTAAGGAAAGTTCATCGGA
This sequence comes from Ginglymostoma cirratum, assembly GCA_024137785.1. NCBI lineage: Eukaryota > Metazoa > Chordata > Chondrichthyes > Orectolobiformes > Ginglymostomatidae > Ginglymostoma > Ginglymostoma cirratum. The sequence goes on along the minus strand of JAHRHZ010000289.1, from coordinate 3,846,739 downwards.
TGCAGTCAGAAAGTCTTCCTTCTAAGGAGGCTGTTATTCCATTCATGTAAATCTCTCTCCCTCTCACAGTGAAACAGGCAAAACAGAACCTGACTGAACATTTTTTTTAGAACATCCTTTTAGTACACTTGTTTATTTTTCCCTCCTGATGAATAATGCCAGCAATTGAACATATCCGTCTATCACACTGAGCCAACATTATACCGTGGGCCATAAAGTTGCTTCACTGAAGTTACCAAGAAAGATGTTAAAAAACTGAAAATTAAGAATATGTTAATTGTTCCAGTGAGGTCTCAGATTCAATAGCAATCATTCATTTTGAAAAGACTAGAAATAGTAATTAAGCAGGTTCAATTACGTTGGCTTACAATTCAAGTAGTTATTGACATCCTACATCAAATTAGCTGATCAGAGCACCCGAGAGTTAGTTGCACGCTTCTGTATAGAGGGTGTGGAGTTGGGGAGGGAAAGGAGATAATGAATGACAGTCCTGTTGCTGATTGCCAAAGGATCAAATGTATGAAGTCACTTCTTGGTTAAACAACCTGTCAAAAAATTGTGGAGGCTCATGTAACTCCCATTTGAGCAGTGTGGTCACAGTGCAACGTGAGTCCAGTAAGGAGTTCAATCATAGAATCCCTACAGTGCAGAAACAGGCCCTTCAGCCCGACCAGTCCACACCGAACCTCGAAGCATCCCACCCAGACCTACCCGGCTATAACCCACCTAATCTACACATCCCTGAACACTAGGGGCAATTTAGCATAGCCAATCCACCTAGCATGCACATCTTTGGACTTTGGGAGGAAACCAGAGCACCCGGAGGAAACCCATACAGACACGGGGAGAATGTGCAAACTCCACACAGACAGTCGCCCAAGGGTGGAATCGAACCCAGGTCCCTGGCACTGTGAGGCAGTAGTGCTAACCACTGAGCCATCGTGCCACCCCCTAGCTGGGAGATGGCTGAAAAAAAATGTGAAAAAGGGATCTCAAATGCAACATCACCGCTTTCCTTTCAGATCTTGTGTAAGAAATATGCAAGCAGCTAGGGAAATGCAAATACTACCTCAAACAGTGGAGCAGTGGCCATGATATACAGTGCCTACAAAACTCAAGAAAGTGAAATGATTAAAGAATTCTCCCAGAACACAAACACAATTATTGTTTAAAGGATCTGAACTCAGATTAAGGTGGCAGAAGAAAATCTGTTTAGCACTAATGCAGGACTCATTTATGAGCCATATATTGATCACATGATCAAAGCCAATCTCCCTTGGGTAATTCAGGAGACAGTACTGAGAATATAAATCAATTGCTAAGCCAGTAATAGTCTTGATCCAAACAGTAAACAATACTCACTTCCAAAGCTCCACAAATTTATTTGTAATGTTTAAAAGGGCTGTCAACATATTTGCAACTTTCTGATAGTGAACAGACAGAAGAGTTACTTAAATGTAGAATAAAAGGTATAAAAAAAAGGTTAGTTTCGGTTGGTGCTCCTTCAGTTGTTAATGGATACCAAGAAAGCAACTAAGCAGGTAGCAGTAGTTCACTGATTTTGGCCATCACAATGCTAACATATATGCTGCTCTAGTACAGAGGTACAATATTAGATGTATAGACATTAGGTTCTGCTTATACAATTCTTTAACCAATGCTCTTAAGTTAGTTTTCCATGGTGGCGACAGATTAATAGACCAGATTTAATTGAGTCATCATACAGAAAATGGAGCCAACAGGAAAAGGACTGGGAACCAGCTCTTGACATTGGATTCCTGGGACCAGGATTAAAAGAATGTAGTAGCACAAAAGGAATAAAGAGAAATGCTCTTCCAAATTGTGTAAAAACTGCTAACTTCACTAGTTACTCAACATTTTAACTTAGGTATATGGTTTCTAACAATAAAAAGACACACAGCTTGAAGTAGTGATGATAATTTTAAGTTTCAAGTGAAAATAATCCAACAACTCCATGTAATTTCTAACTGACAATTTAGCAAAAAGCTTGAGAGCTTTTATTGTGCAAAATCATAATATTTTGAGGTGGTAATAGGGGAAACAGCCAGGGTTAGGCCACAAGAGCAAGTCGGTAGACAGGATGACTGGGAGAAGGGAAAAAAAGAGCAGGGTACATCTTTCCACATACATACAGCCCAGCTTAAGGTCTGAATAAATTCAGAATCTGTAGAACGTCTACTTGTTAGAAACTTAAAATTAAATATAGAACGTGAGATAACACAATTACAATAATGGAATTTTAAAAGATCCAGAGCATTATTCACAACTTAAATTTATGTAGTAGCCTTAACGTAACAAGACCTTCCAAAGCGCTTCACGTAAGTGTTCTCAAGCAAAATTTGATACCACACATTTCAGTTTCAACCACAAATAGATGGTTGTTTCCGAATACTGACAGGTACCAACAATATACCATTATACTGCCCAGAAGCCAGTTATAATTTTCCCCAAAGTGTTAAAAACCACAAGCATTTTGATTTATAACTGGTATGAAATTGTTTAATCTTGAAAAGGAAAATACTTCTTTTCATTCACAATTTTTTGCAGATGATGTTACTCTCCTATGCTGTCATAATATGGTGTGCAAATAAGTTCTCAGAGTGACAACCTCCTGGATCAAAGACGGGCCACTAAATACAGTGCAAGATTATTCATGGTACCTTTCAGTACCTTGTCTCTTTCTTCCGTGCATTATTTTACCTGTACATTATATACAGAATAAAACAAACATAGCAAACAACTTATAATTCTTACTGAGTGACATACAGCAATTCAGATTTATTGAACATGTGAGTAAAGTCATAGCTTTCAGTTTAATACAGGTTTGATCTGTAAATGAACATTGCAATTTCTAGTTAGAGTTTAGAAAGAAAAAAGCCCAGCTATGAATGTAAGGGGACAACCTAATAAAGATAAACACAGATTGCAGTTAATATGTAGTCCCAGATTTTTAGTTACTGTATATGATTTAAAATATGACCATCTTAGCAAAAGGAAAACAATTGGCCAGTAGTGTGGCTTCTAATTTCATATGGCTGATCTCATAGATAAGCAAACTCAAACCATCTTAGAACAGCAATGTTTACAAGCTGCTGCTGCTGCCTGTACATACTCCTGCCAAGAGATCTGATATCATGATATGTCACGCTCAACAGTTTTGTGCCATCCTCTCACATCCGTTGTAGCCTTCTGCAATTACTCTGACACCTGTCATCTAACTACGCCTAGCTCAATTCTCTTCTGCTACTCTCCACTTTGTGCTCTTGCAAACATTCTGTAACTTTTCAGCTCTGATCAAATGGCCAACATATTGACATTTTCTTTTGAAAAGAGGCACATAATTATAAAATAGACAATAACGAGTTATAAATACATATTGCAATGCTCTCAGCAGAAGTTTATTGGAGCCTGAACTATGTGGGTTATAGTTGGAAATGTGGCAGAATCCTGAGAGAAGTCCATTGAGGCATTTCTTGACTCACTGTGACTTATACCTAAGTTCCAGGTGTCAATTTGAAATTCTTGCTGAGCAGTGGCAAGATGCCTATTAATGGGTATTATTACTGTTAACAACCTTATCACCTGCAGGTCTTGCCTCATTAATATGTAGTTTTCTATCATACCACCCACAGGAGGAAACTGAACACAAGGATTCTGGACATGTAAACTAGATTAGGCATCTAATGACTTCAGCTCACCACTTGCTTCAAAGCATCACCAGGAACCAACATCTCAGGGCATGCTCCATGGGTAGAAGGCATGAGCATCCCACGTGCATGGATACTGGTATCTGACATGTGTCAGCCTCTAAAAGTCAAAAGTCAGTGACAGCCCTTAGGACTGGGCTAAATTCAGAATCCAAAGGAGGATGAAAAGAAAAAAAGACAAAATAAACTATGAGAGCAAACTAGTGAGGAATATAAAAACTGATATCAAGAGCGTCTTAGATATATAAAAAGAAAGACAGAGGTCAAAGTAAATACAGGCCTCATAGGAAACGATTCTGGGAAAGTGGTTAGTGGGAACAAGGAAATAGCAGAGGAGATAAAGTGATTTTGCATTAGTCTTTACAATGGAAGATGCTTCAAACATTCCATTAATACTAAAGATTACAAGAGAGGAATTAAGTACCATCATCACCAGAGAAGTAGTATTAGACAAACTAATGGGGCTAAAGGCAGATAAGTCCACAGACTCTTACAGCTTGCATCCTAAAAGAGGTATTTACAGAAATAGTGGATGCATCAGTTGTAAATTTTCAAAAATCCCTGGATTCTGAAGTATCAGAGGATTGGAAAACTGCCAATATGACACTTTATTCTATGTGGGAGGGAGGCAAAAAGCATGTAACAATAAGCCTAATATCTATTGTTTGAAAAGTACTGGAATCAATTATTAAGGACGTGATAACAGAACTTTTGGAAAATCATAATCTGATCAAGCAGAGTCAGTATGGCTTATGAAATTGTGTCTGACTAACTTAGAGTTTTTCAAGGAAGTCTCAACCTGAGTGGACTGAGAGAAACCAGTAGATGTGTTGTATTTGGATTTCCTGAAAGGTTTACATAAGTACCCATTGTGTTGGAGGTAGGATATTGGCATGACTAGAGAATTGGCTAAAAGGTAGGAAACAGCAAGTGGAATTAGGGGGTTCTTTTTCAGGTTCATGATCTATGATCAGGGATCAGTGCTGGGACTGCAGCTATTAACAGCATATACTAATGATTCAGAGGAAGGAATCAAATGTACCGTAGCCAAATTTGCAGACAACACAAAACTAGGTCAAAAAGCAAGTTGTGAGAGGGGTACAAACACCTGACAGAAAGACATTGATAGGTTAAGTAAGTGGATAAAGTGTTGGGCAAATGGAGCATATTGTGAGAAAAACGTGAAGTTTTCATTTTGGAAGGGAGAACAAGAGAACAGGAGATTATTTAGATTGAAAACAACCGCTGCAGAAAGCTGATATATGAAAAGGGAGATAGTAGGAACTGCACATGCTGGAGAATCTGAGATAACAAGGTGTAGAGCTGGATGAACACAGCAGGCCAAGCAGCATCAGAGGAGCAGGAAGGCTGACGTTTCGGGCCTAGACCCTTCTTCAGAAATGGGGGAGGGGAAGGGGGTTCTGAAATAAATAGGGAGAGAGTGGGAGGCGGATAGAAGATGGATAAAGGAGAAGATAGGTGGAGAGGAGAAAGACCAAAGAGGCGGGGATGGAGCCAGTAAATGTGAGTGTAGGTGGGGAGGTAGGGAGGAGATAGGTCAGTTCAAGAGGACGGACAGGTCAAGGGGGCAGGAGGAAGTTAGCAGGTAGGAGATGGGGGTAGAGCTTGAGGTGGGAGGAGGGGATAGGTGGGAGGAAGGATAGGTTAGGGAGGCGGGGACGAGCTGGGCTGGTTTTGGGATGCGGTAGCGGGAGGGGAGATTTTGAAGCTTGTGAAGTCCACATTGATACCATTGGGCTGCAGGGTTCCCAAGCTGAATATGAGTTGCTGTTCCTGCAACCTTCCGGTAGCATCGTTGTGGCACTGCAGGAGGCCCAGGATGGATATGTTTGTCTGCAGAATGGGAGGGGGGAGTTGAAATGGTTCGCGACTGGGAGGTGCAGTTGTTTAGTCCAGCTGAACTTAAGGTTGGGGTGGAAGGTATTGGTGAAGTGGATGAACTGTTCGAGCACCTCGTGGGAGCACGAGGCGGTGCCGATACAGTCATCTCTAATACCTCTCTCTCCTTCCTGGACCTCTCTGTCTCCATCTCCGGCAACCACCTAGAAACCGATATCCATTTCAAACCCACCAACTCCCACAGCTACCTAGAATACACCTCCTCCCACCCACCTTCCTGCAAAAATGCCATCCCCTATTCCCAATTCCTTCGCCTCCACCGCATCTGCTCCCAGGATGAGGCATTCCACTCCCGTACATCTCAGATGTCCTCATTCTTCAAGGAGCACAACTTCCCCACCTCAGTGGTCGAGAACGCCCTTGATCATATCTCCCGCAACTCATCCCTCACACCCACTCCCCGCAATAACAACCAAAACAGAATCCCCCTCATCCTCACGTACCACCCCACCAACCTCCGGATCCAACGCATCATCCTCTGACACTTCCGCCATCTGCAATCAGACCCCACCACCAAAGACATTTTTCCCTCCCCACCCTAATCTGCTTTCCGGAGGGACCACTCTCTCTGTGACTCTCTTGTCCGCTCCACACTACCCTCCAGCCCCACCACACCCAGCACTTTTCCCTGCAACCGCAGGAAGTGCTACACCTGCCCCTACTCCTCCCCCCTCACCCCCATCCCAGGCCCCAAGAAGACTTTCCACATCAAACAGATGTTCACCTGCACATCTGCTAATGTGGTATACTGCATCTGCTGTTCCCGTTGTGGCCTCCTCTACATCGGGGAAACCAAGCGGAGGCTTGGGGACCACTTTGCAGAACAACTACACTCAGTTCACACTAAACAACTGCACCTCCCAGTCGGGAATGATTTCAACTCCCCCTCCCATTCCTCAGACGACATGTCCATCCTGGGCCTCCTGCAGTGCCACAACGATACTACCCGAAGGTTGCAGGAACAGCAAATCATATTCCGCTTGGGAACCCTGCAGCCCAATGGTATCAAAGTGGACTTCACAAGCTTCAAAATCTCCCCTCCCACTACCGCATCCCAAAACCAGCCCAGCTTGTCCCTGCCTCCTGAACCTGTCCTTCCTCCCACCTCAAGCCCCACCCCCATCTCCTACCCACTAACCTCCGTCCTCCCCGGACTGACCTATCTCCTCCCTACCTCCCCACCTACACTCACCTTTACTGGCTCCATCCCCGCCTCTTTGACCGGTATGTCTCCTCTCCACCTACCTTCTCCTCTATCCATCTTCTATCCGCCTCCCCCTCTCTCCCTATTTATTTCAGAACCCCCGTCCCCTCCCCCATTTCTGAAGAAGGGTCTAGGCCCGAAACGTCAGCCTTCCTGCTCCTGTGATGCTGCTTGGCCTGCTGTGTTCATCCAGCTCTACCCCTTGTTATCTCTGTATGAAAAGGGACTTGGAATAGTTGTGCATGAAACACAGAACGTTAGCACACAGGTGCAGCAGGTAATCAGGAATGTTAATGGAGCTTTACTTCGGGGGGGTCGAGTATAAGAGTAGGGAAGTCTTATTACAACTGTACAAGGTGCTCATGGGAACACATCTGGAGTACTGAAAGCAGCTTTGGTCCCCTTTTTCACGGAAATATATCATTTCATTGGAGGTAGTTCAGAAGAAGTTCACTAGGATAATCACTGGCATGGAGGGAACATTTTAATGAGCAAAGGCTAAACATATTAGGACTCTACTCGCTGGAGTTTAAAGATTGTGAGGTGATCTCATTGAAACATACAGGATTAAGAGGTTTGAAAGAGTATATGCTAAGAGCATGTTTCCCCTCATGGAGGAGACCAGGACCAGGGGCCATAGTCTCAGAATAAATTTAAGACTGAGATGAGGAGGAATTTATTCTGAGGGTTCAGAGTCTATGGAACTCATTGCCACAGATAGCTGTGGGGGCAGAATCCTTGTGAACATTTAAGACTGAGATTGATGGATTCTTGGTCTGTCAGAGAATCAAGGATTCTGGGAAAAATACAGGAAAGTGGACGTGAGGAGTCTTGGATCAGCGATGATCCTATTGAATGGCAGAGCACATCTGAGGTGCAAAGCGGGCTACTCTTGTTCTTATTTCTTATGATCTTATGGTCTAAAATCCCTCATGGTATATATCCAATCCACTTATGCGATTCTTCTGTGTTCCTTCCCCTTGGGACGCAATGGCAACTCTCATTCCAATTCTGCAGCAAGAGCACTTTGTGCTTAGGGGCAACTCAGTGTGGGCCAGACATGCTTGCTTTCTTACAAAGTACTGCTGCCTGCCTTGCCATTTAGCACAAAGTCCGGAAACGTGTCATGTTTCTCAGCAGTTCTCAGTCAAGGGAGAGAATCCTCAAACAATGGCTTGCAATACAATAGGTCAAAGGCTGCCTCCAATACTGTTTGTCTCCAATCCACTGGATCAGTCAGTTGCTCAAGATAGTCAGGGGACAGGTTACTCTCCTCAGAAGGGGTAAGCAGCTCAATGTTGGACAACCCATTGGCCTTTTTCATTCCTCCTGGGATGAGAGTGAGGTAGGTATGAAGGGAGATGAAATTGGATAGTACAGCTCTTATTGTTGGTGCAAATGGGGAGGTGTCCAACTGCGTGAGCAAATAGCACAGATGGCACGCAGGGTTAGTGCTTTCAGGGATTGTGAAGGGTGAGAGTGAGTGAGAGAAGATGTTGCAGATAATAGTGAGAGTGGTAAAGCGTGAGCCTTGTTAGGAGGTGGGTGCAGTAGCATAGATAGAAGGAATGCGATTTATTGGAAAAAAAGACTATTATGATAGTGGAAGGGAGAAGGTCTTCTTCCTAAATTGATGTGCATTCCTCCAGATGGTTGAAACCTCGCTGACCTGGGTGGCGACCTCAGATCAGGTTGACATGGTATGGCGTTGTGGCCTTCTCTGCTAGTCCTGGGGGATGAAGACATGCTGCCTTTGCACCATCCCATTCTCCAGGTGCCTGTTTGCAAAGTGTAGTGTCAAATTTCTCTCCGCTGCCATGTCTAGGGCAAATGTCAGCTCTGGACCGAAGGTGCTTGTCTGGGTGCACAAAGGCCTTTTAAAAATGGTGCCACCACCACAAATGTCAGGGTCCATTCAGGGATATCCTGGTAGTGGTGAGTTCTTCCAGGTATGAAGAGTGGTAGAATGGGGCTAGAATCAGACAAGAGGGGAGCCATAGGTAGGTAATGTGGTGAATTTGGTAAGATGTATCGAGACAACTTGCTAGGCCTTATAGCAGAAACCCTCTGTGAATCTCTACGAAACTGAAACTTAGCGTAAATAAAGGAAGATTCAACCTTCTGAATTTCATACACAACTTCTCTACATAATAACTACTTTTGTATTAATTTGCAGTAAATGATTCAGGAATATACAAATTGTGTCGTTGGTGGTGACATGAACTTGCCTATTTCACTTTTTTTTCTAAAAGCAACCTAGAAACTCTTAAAATTAAATAGTGATTCTCAACAGCTGCCAGTCTTCCTGGGCCTGTAAATGCGCTAATCTAGTGCCTGAAGCTGAGGTCCTAAAAGCATCGTCATAAGTTCAGCTGTTTGAGCTAATGCTCTACTAAATTGTCACAATCAGTGAGGGTTGCACTCAAGGCAACAATGCAGTTCCTAGGTAATATGGAATATGAATGACTGAGAACTAGTTGCAAGGCAACTGTTAAAACAAACAAACATAAGAACAAGGAGCAGGAGTAGGCCATCCGGCCCTTCGAGCCTGCTCCGCCATTCAATAAGATCATGGCTGATCTTTTTGTGGACTCAGATCCACTTACCCACGCTCTCACCGTATCCCTTAATTCCTTTATTGTTCAAAAAAAATCTACCTTATCTTTAAAAACATTTACTGAAGTAGCATCAACTACTTCACTGGGCAAGGAATTCCATAGATTAACAACCCTCTGGGTGAAGAAGTTCCTTCTCAATTCAGTCCTAAATCTGCTCCCTCTAATCTTGAGGCTATCAGAGATAATAGGTACTGCAGATGCTGGAGAATCCGAGATAACAAGGTGTGGAGCTGGATGAACACAGCAAGCTTTCCCGCTCCTATGATGCTGCTTGGCCTGCTGTGTTCATCCACCTCCACACTTTGTAATCTTGAGGCTATGCCCTCTTGTCCTAGCTTCACCTGTCAGTGGGAACATCCTCTCTACTTCTATCTTATCTATTCCCTTCATAATTTTATATGTTTCTATAAGATCCCCCCCTCAATCTTCTGAATTCCAATGAATATAATCTCAATCTACTCAGTCTCTCCTCATAAGACAACCCCCTCAACTCTGGAATCAACCTAGTGAACCTCCTCTGCACCCCCTCCAGTGCCAGTATATGCTTTTTCAAGTAAGGAGACCAAAACTGCACACAGTACTCCAGGTGTGGCCTCACCAGCACCTTGTACAGCTGCAACATAACCTCTCTGCTTTTAAACTCAATCCCTTTAGCAATGAAGGACAAAATTCCATTTGCCTTCCTAATTACTTGTTGTACCCGCAGACCAACCTTCTGTGATTCATGCACAAGGACACCCAGGTCCCTCTGCATAGCAGCATGCTGCAACTTTTTACCATTCAAGTAATAATCCTTTTTACTATTACTCCTACCAAAATGTATGACTTCACATTTATTTACATTGTATTCCATCTGCCAGACCTTTGCCCACTCACTCAATGTATCTATGTTCCTCTGTAAGGTTTCACAGTCCTCTGCACACTGTGCTCTGCCACTCATCTTAGTGTTATCTGCAAACTTTGACACCCTACACGTGGTCCCTAACTCCAAATCATCTATATAAATTGTAAATAATTGCGGTCCCAACACCGATCCCTGAGGCACACCACTAGTCACTGATTGCCAGCTAGAATAGCACTCATTTATCCCCACTCTTTGCTTCCTGTTAGTCAACCAATCCTCTATCCATGCTAATACTTTACCCCTAACGCCATGCTTCCTTATCATATGCAGCAGCCTCTTGAGCGGCACCTTGTCGAAGGCCTTTTGGAAATTCATGTACACCACAGCCACTGGGTCCCCATTGTCCACCTTGCTCGTAATGTCTTCATAGAATTCCAAAAGATTTGTCAAGCATGACCAGCCCTTCATGAACCCATGCTGCGTCTACCCAACAGGACAATTTCTATCACGATGCCTTGCTATTTCTTCCTTGATAATAGACTCAAGCATCTTCCCCACTACAGAGGTTAAGCTAACTGGTCTATAATTCCCCATCTTTTGTCGACCTCCTTTTTTAAACAGTGGTGTCACATTTGCTATTTTCCAATCTGCTGGGACTGCCCCAGAGTCCAGCGAATTTTGGAAAATTACCATCAGTGCACCTGCTATTTCTCCCGCTAACTCTTTTAGTACCCTAGGATGCATTCCATCAGGGCCAGGAGACTTATCAATCCTTAGCTCCATTAGCTTGCCCAATGCTACCTCTTCCGTAATAATGATTGTTTCCAGGTCTTAATCTACCTTCGTCTCTTTGTCAACTACTGGCATGTTATTAGTGTCCTCCACTGTGAAGACCGATACAAAATACCTGTTCAATGCCTCGGCCATTTCATCATATCCCATAACTAAATTCCCCTTCTCATCCTCTAACGGGCCAAACAAAATGCTAGAAAGTATCACAGGGACAATCCCACACAAAACTGCAAGAACCTTGCCTTTGTAACAATCTTTAGTCAACTTTATTTCCCTGCTGTGCGATAACAGGCCACTCCGCCCATGAAGTCCACTCCGACCCTCTGCACAGCACCCCACCCAGACTCAGCCCTTTACCCTATCCCTGTAACACCGTATTTCCCATGGTTAATCCACCTAGCCTGCACATTCCTAGGCACTAGGGGCAATTTAGCATGGCCAATCCACCTAACATGCACATCTTTGGACTATGGGAAGAAACCAGAGCACCCAGAGGAAACCCACGCAGGCATAAGGAGAATGTATAAACTCCACATAGACAGTTGCCCAAGGCTAGAATTGAACCCTGGTCCCTGGTGCTGTGAGGCTGCAGTGCTAACCACTGAACCACCACGCTGTCTCAAATCTGTTGTGATTTTCAAAAGGAATAAGTATTGCACACAATAAAAACCCATGCTCTTATCTTCACCTGAATAGTCAGGTAGGATCTCAAATGTCCTATCTGAAAGATGGTGCATCTGACAAAGCAGCTCTGTCTCAGTAGCGTACAGCACTATCAGCCTTGATTTTTGTCCTCAAGCCCTGGAGTGGGACTTGAGCCTTGAACCTTGTGATTCATGGCCAAGAGTGACAACCAAGGCAACTGGGCCATGGTGACAATTATTAGGCCTAGATCCTTTTAGACTTAAAGAAGTGAAGCATTTGTTGTACAAAATCATATACGTTAATGATTATTTACATTTAAATCTCATCTTTAATGAATTAAAACATCTCAAGGCACTTCATCTCTCATCTTTCTGGTACCATGACTTAGAAACTTCCACTGTATTAGTAAATGATTACACACGGCAAAGAGCTGTAGTGGTTTGCTGTTGCCTTCTGCAATGTGGCTGACCAGGTAATGCTGCCTGCTTTTAGTGCTTGCCATCAAGCTTTCTGGAAGGATTATAGAGTGATAATCTACCAGTTTTGGCCATCTTAAAACTGTACCTTCAGTGGCTATCAAACATGACTTGCGCTCAGAGTTTCTGGTCCAAATGTAGGGGCACTACAACTGTATCACATGGACTCCAAACTTACAGCACGGATTTATTAGAAAAAACCATTAAAAAACATTAGGATAGGTAACCAAAAATTTGTTATAGATGTAGATTTTCAGTAGCCTCTTAAAAGGCAAACAGGAAGTTAGGGAAGCAGAGAGATTTAAGCTCTGGAATTCTCTCCCTAAGCTCTCTGCCTTTCTTTCATTACAGATGCTGCTTAAAAACTAGTTCTTTATCCATACTTTAGTTCAGCTCCCCAATATCTCATATGATTCAGAGTCAAAATGTTTGACAAGACTCCTCTTAATTGTTTTGTTTAAAACCATGTTCAAAAAAAGGTCCTATACAACATTGTTATTACTGGTGAACTGGAAGCCAGTGAAGGTCAGTGAGCATAGGTGTGATGGACTTGCTGATGGTTAGGTAGATGAAATAGATTTGATGTCAGGAAGTATTTCTTTTCACAATTAGTCCTTGAATTATGTAAAAAGTTGCCAGCTTAATGAGAATGCAAACATTTAAAAAGGGAGTTGAAAGAGTTCCTGGCCATGGGATGACATCACTGAATAGAAAAGACGGGTACAGTTTTGTAAATATGTCTCCCAGTTACAGTGGAGTCCAGAAAGTTTCTCAGTTGTTTCAGAGGAGTCAAAAGGTTTGGCTTGAGAGACTGTGTGGCTAATTTGTGAAAGATGGGTAGAAGAATTGTGGCATGTCTAAGTTGAATCATGGCAATTCAGGACATCCTTTATAGAGCTAATGGCTTTTTCCTATTCCGGGTTTGCTTCAGTCTTGATATGCAGAAACTAACATACCCAGCAATGTAATTAATTTGCAATAAACTGGCTACAAAAATCAGTAAAATAGAAAGGTGACAGTTTCGCAATTAGTCAAAGGTGACAATGCAAAGTGAAAGCAGTTTAAACTTGAATGAAATCATGGTCATTAATGACACATTCTCCTCAAAGATCAGCATCAGTTGAACACCAACAGTACAAGAAGAAATGGTACACAAAACACAGCATGGAATCCAATCTCGAAACATATCAGAACAATATACAATTAATCTTTGTTGAATTCAAAGTACCCCAGAAGCTTCCCCAAATGTCTGGATCTTGAGTAAAATCCAGGTAAAGATACTGTTCAGACAGTATGGTTGACAAATAAAGCTCAACGCTGATCAGAGTAGCTTCGTAAACAGATTGTTGATACTGCAAAAGTCTCATTTAAACAAGATCTCAAGGCCCACTGAAAAATAATACACCTAAACGTTTTATTTGGATCATATTAGGAGATAATTATTTCTTGGTCTATCATAGAAAGTCATGTCGCATCAAATGACCAATGATCAAATCAATGCCTGTACTGAAGGTCTGTATAACTCTTAGGCAAATATATCTTGAATGCACTTTCAAAATAATCAATGTGTAAAAGCAGGACAAGGCAACAATACCAATGTAATAACTTATGTTGAAAAATATTATTGGAACCCCAACTCAGGATCAGCATATTTTAATAAAAAATTTATTCAAGATATCACGTTGAGGTTGTACAGGACATTGGTGAGGCCTCTTCTGGCATTCTGTGTCTAGTCAGATTGCCGAGCTATAGATAGGATATTATTAAGCTAGAGAGGGTTCAGAAGAGATTTACCAGGATGTTGCTAGGTGTGGAAGGTTTGACTTATAAAGAAAGGTTGAATAGGCTAGGACAATTTTCCACTGGAGTGTAGGAGATTGAGGTGACATTATAGAAATTTATAAAAGCATGAGGGGTACAGGTAGGGTTAATGGTAGGTGTCTTTTCCCTAAGTTGAGGGATTTCAAAACTAGCAGGCACATTTTTAAGGTGAGAGACGCGAGATTTAACAAAAACATGAGGGGCAATTTTTTTTTAAAAATAGAAGGCAGTTCATATGTGGAATGAACCTTCTGCGGAAGTGGTAGATGCAGGCACAGTGACAACATTTAAAAGACTTTTGGATGAGTACATGAGTAGGAAAGATTTGGGGGAATATAGGCCAGGAGTAGGCAGGTAGGACTAGTTTAGTTTGGGATTATGTTCGGCATGGACTGGTTAGACCACAAGGTCTGTTTTGTGCTGTACAACTCTATGAAAGAAAACATGACCTCCAGTCTGAAATTTCAACATACCTGCAAACCAATGATCAACCAACTAGAAAAAAAATCAAAGATTCATTTTATACTTGCTTTCCTATTTAGATAAAACACAATGATTCTGACTTCATAATTTAAACTGGAAAATGAGGAGTTAATAAATCATGGGGATAAGCAATGAGGAAAGATTAAAAGTTTTCAAGATAAGTCTAGGATAAAGGCAGTGGAGTCAAACAATTAGAGCCAGACCTTTCAGAAGTGAAATTAAACATTTCTACATGTGAAGCATTAAAAATTTGCAACTTGCTTCCACAATGGCAATTAGCACAAAATAAACTGTTAATTTAAAAAACTATGATTAATATACTTTTGTTAGACAAAAGAGGCAATGGGATAAAAGCAGATTTACGGAGTTAGGTCGCAGGTCAGTCATAACCTCAAAGAACGGTATGCAACAAAACCATGGATCTAAATGGCCTAATCCTATTCCAATGTTACAAGACAGATACAATACCGACATTTTTGCAGTGATAATCTTTGTCTTCCAAATACTGATCATGTACATAATTCATTACTTAACCAGACAGACTTTCAAATATCATGTATCCATATAATTAAATGTAGTGGTGTACTGCATGACTTAATCTTACACACAGTTTACGGTTTCAATCTGTACATCAATGTTGGTAGAGGGAAGGATGGGAATTGGGATAAACTGAGAGGAAATACAATATGCACCAAGAATTGAGAGAGATAAAGCACCAGAGTAAGAAATAGTATAGTGATGTCAGAGTAAGATGATTTTCAACAAGGTTTACATTATGTTTGCAGTGCATGTATGAAGCTGATCAAAAAAAAGACTGGCAAGCTTAGATGCAGATAGCCAAATGGGAATATGATGATATGACAGTAATGGAGGTCTGGCTCATAAAAGGACAGGCCTAATTACTAAATACTGATGGATACAGTGTATTATGGAAAGACAATGAAGGAAAGAAAGAAGAGTGCCAAAATCGATCGAAGATAATATTAAATGTGGAGAGGTGGTCCTACTGGAGCTGAAGACAGGATCTATTTGATAAGAGCTGGGAAGCAACAGTGGCATTATTACACTAGATGGTTACTCTATGGGCCAAGTAGTGGGAAAGATAGGGAACAAACTTGCAAAGAAACTACAGAATACAAAAACTATAATGAGTTATATTTTAAGACTTCATTTATCCCAGGAGAGACTGGGATAGTATTAGCATAAAGGCCAGGAAGAGTTTTTGAACTTTTGAGAATTTGATACATCTGTATGTTTACAAGTAAATGAGGGGGTGGCGTTGCTGAAAATTTGCTGCTGAGGAATCAGTGGATCAAGAGGATCAAGTGTCAATAAGAAACAGTGATAATGGTATCACAAGGTTTGGGTCAGCTACGGAAAAGGACAAAGATCAATCTAGAGCAAAAATACTTAATAAAAGGACACAGTCAGTTGCAGTGGGGAGAGAACAGATCTGGTCCAGGTAAAGTGGAATTAAAGACTGGCAGACGAAAGTGCAACAGTGCAAACAGGCTGCCTTTCAATTGGTGATGGATCAGTATATCCCCAATGGGACAAGGTAGGACAAACAAAGCCAGATCCCCCTTCATAATAAAGACAGAGAGAGCAAGATGAAGAAGAAAAAGACTGTGTATGATATATCAAGTTGGAAAAATAATGGAAGGCAAGGCTGAACATAGAACGTCAAAGGGGAAGTGAAAAAGGAAACAAATAAGAAAGGACCTAGCAGTTACTAAAAAAGGGAATCCTAAAGTCTTCTTTTTGCATATAAATAGTAAAAAGATAGTAAAAGGAGTAGGTGTTAAGTGGCAAAAGGGAATTTACTCATGAAGGCAGGGTACATGGCCGAGGTACCAATGAGTACTTGGCATCCCTTTTTGCTATGAACAGTGATGTTGCCAGAGTTATAGAGAAAAAGGTGGTTGTTGAGAAATGGATGAGCCAAATATGATAAACTGAAGGTATAAGGAAGACTATCTGTACTTAAAGCTGATGTCACCAGACTCAATGAGATACAAGTGTGTGTATGTTGCTAGCGAGTAAGTGTTGCTTGAAAGCACTTAAGCCTTTCACACTTGGCAAATGATTGAGGTTGTACTGATGTGGAGCTTATTGAATGGATTAGATTTATCCCGCTTCTTGTAGACACAACATAGTAGGCATTTTATGAACATGCATCTACATCCAGCTATCTAGAAGGTGGTGATATGGGATTTCTCACCCTTCACACAAGCAGTTAGAATAACAATTCTTTTTTCTGTTCCACCATGAAGAACTGCAGAACGTGCAACAACATGTATATTTCTTAAGTGCTTCTGCTTGCCTTCTCATCTCCATGTTAGCACTTGACTTGTTAAATGGACAGTAAAAAAAATTACATTTGTGCAGACAAAACAAAAATTATGACAAGTAAAAGTTTTTGGAGGACTAACGTTGAAGAAATTCAAACTGCCTTTTTCAAAAAAATATGGCACATGCTGATGACATTATTGCTATTGGTGTAATGAAATAATGTTACATTGAAGTAAATCCTGATTAACGCACAAGTTGCATTAATGATAATTCTCACCAAATGGATAAAATTGTGAAGAGGTGTGTGTGTGTGTGTTTGTCGGGGGGGGGGGTGGAGATTGCTACTGCAGAGATGCTTTTATACAAATGATATTTTAAACAAAAGGAAATCTGTGACAGGACAGCACTGCACAAGCATTAAGAATAACCACTGTAGGAAGAAAAAACTGATTCTGAATGCAATTCAAAAGTATTAGCCTAAGCTTTCATGTACAGCTCGACAGAATTTAGATTCCAACTTTGATTATTTAAGATATGTTGCTATTGTGTGCCAAACATTACCAGTTCTCACCAAGGATTTATAGCAGCAAAACTCTTCACAATAAAAGAGGAAAATAGCCTAAATTAATTCCGTGCATCACTGAATGATATCAACGGGCCTTACACAAAAGTAGGCCACTGCACTCTTTCATCCAAAACTACAGAGTCCGAGATCTTGCTTTTATTTTCTGGGGGTCAGGGAGAAGCACAGTGGACTTAAAAGGTTCTTAAAGGTGACAAAACAGTATTACAGTATACACATTATTTCGTAGAAAACAAGCAAGTACTAAAAATACTACAGCTGTATAACAGTGTCTCCCATCAAAAAAAAGTCAAGCTTATATTTCCTGCCTTTAATCAAAAGTCTGCAATTTGAAAACACTACTTACTAGCGCATCATTTAACAAAGCTACTCTGGTTAAAGTTACAGATTAGTTTTGCTATGCATGAAACAGTGCCGTTTTCTTGTAAATAGTGAAAAATAGAATCATATCATCCTAATGCCATTTGAACAGCCAAACGTAAACTGAAGTTTCAGATATTATTTGAGCGATCGGTAACTTGGCAAAGTCAAGAGAATGAAAATGTAGCGAAAGTGCATGCAGTACTGGCTCCTTTACGTTATTTAGTTATTTTACGTTTCAGTTAATCACAAAAAGGGTAGCACTATTTCTATTTCCAAACTTCAAGACAAGTGGAAACACTGCTGAATTATACAATTCACAAAATGCCAAAATAATCAAGTCAGACTAGGTTTGTAAGAATAGCATCTCAGATTCTTCTGGGATCCTACAACCCAACTTTAGAGTTTACAATGCATTTAATAAAAAAGACGCAGCATTAAAATAAAGTTGCCGCAAGTACAAAATGTTTTGGAAAACCGTAACTATAAACATCATAGAGATGCATCTAATTAATCGAAAAGAACAAAGGAGAACAAAGGGAATACCATATTTTTTAAAAATCCAGAAGCGTCTCAGATTAACTGTGAACTAAAATTCCAGAAACCTTTAACCCAATTTCTGAAATAATGCGACACCATCTCGATCGCGTATTAAAATATGTTGATTTTAGGTCAAATGAAGTCAGGAAAAGTAGCGCTCAGATGTTGGCTAGTGAGAGACAAAGGCGGCGGTGGCGGTAGGAGCTCCCGCACTTGTAGAGACAGAACTCTATCCCATCATCAAGGGGGGAAGCTCTTCCCCGCCTTGACTGACTGAGTGCCAGCATCAGCTGCTGCTCCTATCCGAACTTGGAGCTGGGGAGGAGGGAGAGGAGACCGACTGCTGTCCCAGCGATTGGCACCGTGATGTGAACCCACATCCTGGCGGGTTACTCGGCCACCCGGCCTGGGGCTTTGGAGAGAGTGTATGAGGCCCACACTCAGACTTTAACACTCAGCGCCAGACAGAAACATCAGCCAACTCAATTACATCATTTGATTCTCATTTATTCTTTTTCCCCGGAAAAAAAATTTTAAAAACTTGAAGATCGTGAGGCAGGAGAAAGAGAGATCAACCAGAAACGACAGCGGATTCTCTTACCCCCTGTGCCGTCTGAATTCTCGTTTAAACTGCCCGAGGAATCATGCTGAGTGCCCACACACCCTCCCATGGGTGAGCTCCTGTCACTTTGACAACAGACCGACTGACCCGGCCGGCACTGAACCCGCTCAGACGGCCGCGCGCCTCGCCATGACCAAGCTCCGGATCCACCTCCCTCCCGTGCCGCCACGCCCACATTCGTGGTGCGGCCTGACCCCGCCTCCTCCAGGTTCCCCGGCGACCGTCGACGCGTAGCCACGCCCTTTCCTCCAAGAGACCGTGCCCTTTCCTCCTGGGGCGCCCCGCTGGCCCGCCCCTTTGCCTCCGATCCGCAAGACAAGTAGCCCCGCCTCTTTCGCTTCGGCCCCGCCCCTTCCCTGACCATCACTGATCCGACCCGCCTCACAAACTAGCCACACCCCTTTCCCAACGAGGCCCCGCCTCACGCTGTACGTCAGATGCAGAGCTGATGCTGGGGGTCCTACGGTAATATTTAACGGTTTTTGTTCTGTTTGTTTCCGACGGTTTTGGCTTTAATTTTGCTGTTTTTTGGGGAGGGGGGCTGAGGGGGTGTGTGAGGATGGGACTGTATTCCATTCCCCTGCGATGTACTGGGGAGTGCTTTTGCGCTTGACCTGTCACCCTTCTGAGGCCGGGGTCGGCTCCTTTTTCATATTTTCATTCTCCCCTTTTCAAGCAAGTTTGGGTTTATCACACACTACCGTCTCCCACATCCCGGTTTTATTCCATTTCCGGACTATTGGCGACATTGGCATTATAAAGTTCATTAAACCCTATATCAAGTGACTTGACACCAAACTTTCTCTTTAAACCTCCTGTGATCATCTTGGGACATAGGCCCGGACTTTCCGCTGGCCTGACAGTTGTTATTCTAGAGGAAGATATTGCCCTGGAAATTAAGTTTTCCGCTGAACAATTTCCCTGCGCTGAGAGTCTCCACTTAAATCAGAAACCTCTCCTGCCAATCACCTGCCAGACAACAATTCCTCTCCACTCCCACCCTGCCAGACCCTAATTTGACAACACGCCTCCACTTCCTCACCGTTTCCTTTTACCCAGAAGACCTTTTGTGTCATTGAGTCTCATCTGTCTCATCTATCAAAGACCTTCCTCTGTCTTTGTCTTGCTGATCCCTCACTCAAAACCTATTTCGTTAAAACTCTGACAAGCTAAATATGTAAGGTCATCCTTGACCTGAAAGATCATCTCTATTGCTTCTCCACAGATGTTGCCTGACATTGAATTTTTTTTTTCCAGCATTTCCTATTGTTTCTTGCATTCTCTGCCAAAGGTAGGTCCAATCACAACATCCTAATCTCAAGAAGGCAGCCAGAATGGGATCATAATCCATGCTGTTGGCACCAACCTAGTGCACGTGGGCTATAAGACCATAAGACATAAGAGCAGAAATTAGGCCATTCAGCCCGTCGTGTCTGCTCCACATTCAGTCATGGCTGATAAGTTTCTCAATGCCATTCTCCCGTTTTCTCCCTGTAACCCTTGATCCCCTTGACAATCAAGAACCTATCTATCTCCGTCTTAAATGAACTCAATGGCCTGGCCTCCACAGCCTTCGGTGGCAGTGAATTCCGTAGATTCATAATTCATAAGGTAGGCAGCCTTACCGCACTCACCTATCACCATCCCAACTACCATCCCCAGCCCAACCCTCCCTCTCTCTATTTATTTCAGGGCCTCCTTGCCCCCTCCCCATTTCTGAAGAAGGTTCCTGGCCCGAGGCGTCGGCTTTCCTGCTCCTCTGATGCTGCGTGGCCTGCTGTGTTCCTCCAGCTCCACACTGTGTTATCCCTTGTAGAACACCACTTGTCACTGGCTGCCATCCTGAGAAGGACCCTTTTATCCCCACTCTCTGCTTTCTGCCGGACAGCCAATCTTCTATCCATGCTAGTAGCTCGCCTCTAACACCATAAGCCCTTATCTTACTCAGTAGCCTCCTGTGCAGCACCTTGCCAAGGGCCTTCTTGAAGTCCAAGAAGATAACATCCATTGGCTCTCCTTGGTCTAATGTGCTCATTACTTCCTCAAAGAATTCTAACAGATTTGTCAGGCGTGACCTCCCCTTGATGAAGCCATGCTGACTTTGCCATATTTTACCATGCGCTTCCAAGTATTCAGAAATCTCATCCTTCAGAATGCACTCTAAAATCTTACCCACAACTGAGATTAGGCTAATCGGACTGTAATTTTCAGTCTTTTGCCTTACTCCCTCTTTAAACAGGGGTATCACCTTAGTGATTTTCCAGTCCTTTGGCAGCCTCCCTGACTCTAGCAATTCCTGACAGATCACCACTAACACCTTTGCTATCTCTTCAGCTATCTAATAGATATTAATAGCTATTAGATGCACTGCAACAACTCACCAAAGGCTCCTGTGACAGCACCTCACAAACTCCTGATTTCTACCACCTAGAAGGACAGGGATATCAGAAGTACAGGATGACCATCATCAGGAAATCCTCCAAGCCACACACCATCCTTGACTTGGGACTATACCACCATTGTCACTGGGTCAAAACCCTGGAACTCCCACTTTAATAGTCAGGTGGATCTACACCATGTGGACTACAGTAGTTGAAGTAGGCAATTCAAAGGCATTTACAAATGTGCAATAAATTCTGGCTTTGGAAGTGACACACACATCCTGTGAAGGAATGAATAAAAATAAATAATTATGTGGCCTTACTCTCTGAATTCTTGCTTGAAGAGATATTTTATAAGCCTTAACGAGATTGAAGTTGGGGCTTAGGCAACTAAGATGTAGCTCTCATTTGTGTGCAGAAGGGTGAGAAGCATGAACAAGAGATCAGAGGAACAGAATACTCTGGGTTTGACCGTGAGATGTGGGGGTTGGGTTATAGAATGTTTACAGAAATGGGGAGCATTGAGGCTGTAATACAATGATTTACTTACATGAAAATTTTAGATCTGAAGTAGTCGGCCGGCAATGATGGGGGTTGGCTGATTGGGACTTGTTGAAGGATACATATGGCAGTAGAATTTGAACAACCTAGCGCTAAAAATAGGGCAGGAGATGTGAGGTGATCAAGAACAACAGTGGAATTGTGAGCTTGGAGTTGGCTGATCTATAAATGATAGTTTCAGTGGCAAGTGAGCTGTGATGGGGCGGAGTTCAAGGTTTTTCACAGAGGTAGAGTGGGCAGTTTCTTTGATGAAGACATTTCAATTAGTGCTGTATCAGTAAGTTGTCATGAAAACGTGGCAAGACATTTTTTGTTACTGAAATTGCACTGTGTAACAATAGCAGTCCCGTATAAAAATACTGATAACCAAGCAGTCTTCAGCATTTGAAAATTAAGTAGCACTTGGAAATTCAGGTTCAGCTTTAAAGATTTCTTTCTTATTTATTTATCAAAGTTTTCCTTATTTAAGTTAATTGCTAGTGGATTACATTCTATAAAATGGTCCCAGTTAAAATAACAAAGAGAAAATCAACAAATAAATAATACATTTGATTTGGATCATTGTATAAACTTGCTGATAAGCATAGCGAAAACCTGATGAGACTGTACAACATTTGCTGGACCATCAAGAACCATACCAGCGGAGACAGTAAAAACAGCCTGACTTCAGTATAGGTAATTCTGCTATCACGCGTGTTTCATTGATGTGAATTGGCTGTAATGTGATTTGATGAATAGTGGACGCTGTTTGGATAATGCAAACTTTGTTGTACAGGTGTAGCAATTTTTGTATAGCGAGGTCACACAAGAATGCAGCTATCGCGTTACAGGAGAACTGCCAATAATTAGCAATGCTGTATTTGCCAAGGATGTTTAGCATATGCTGAAGGCTGAATGTAGAAGCTCTTAGCCCAGACCATAACTATAGAAAAAGGAGTGGGCCATTTGGCTCCTCAAGTTTACTCTGCCGTTCGGTAGGATGATGAGTGATCTGAAGTGGATCACAGTCTGCATTTGGATAGTCCCACACTGCGCAAATTTGTATTTCTTTTAAAGTATGATGGCTCTTCACTATTAAAAGAATGAGTCACAAATAAAAAAAAATTGTGAAGAAAATAATGTGCTCTGATTTATTATTTTACCATAAAGCAAATGTAAAGTTTCAAACTGACTGATATGTCTGTCAGGCTTCACCTATTTGGTGTGAAACACATTTGTTTTCTTCATAAAAATGCAAGTTATTTTTGTACATCTCAACCGTTTACAATAGACTGAGTTCCATCTGTTGAAATAATTTTGTGGTCTCCCAATTTTTTTGATTAAAAATTTCTGTCAATGTTTGCTAACAATTTGGCATTAGTATTCAATCAGTTCAAAAGAAATCAGACATTATCTTTCCATGAAAAACATTAAATATGCACAAAAGTAAACAAATGCAGACTCCTACAATGCAATATGGTGCAGAAGAAGGCTATTTGGTCCATCAAGTCTATGCAAGTTCTCTGTAAAATTGAATCAATTCAGTTTACTTGGGTCACATTGAAGTGAACGGGAGACAATGAAAAAGAGAGATAATGGGCTGAATTTTTGAGTCCCACCAGGGTATGAATGGCAGTGGGCAGGGGGCTAAAACACCACACCAGCTGACGTGCTGATTTCCTAATGGTATTCCTAGCGCTGAACAATTTTTCAGGTGGTTGGGGGGGTGGCCCAGTGATCCTCTCTGTATTGTGATAACATCTAATTAAGTTGGTTGAAGATCTCATTTACTTTGCATTAAAGGCAGATTTTTGCGGTCATGTACGTACTGCATTTCTTCTCTGGAATAAACCAAATAAATGGACTTAGGGTTCAGGTAATTTCCTGCCCCAGGAAATTAACTGCATTTCTCCCCTAAAATAGTAAGTGGTGCAGTAAAGGATGTGGCCACTGGGAAACAGATACCATTAGGTCAGCACATGTTCTGGGAAGAGTGGATAATAAGCACTTAAGCAGTGCAAGGGTTATTACCCTTATGACATGAGGGCATAAGAATGGGGAAGGCTGCCAAGTGTTATTGGGCTGCAGTTGATGAGGAGAATGCAGATCTCAGATTTCAGGCCCAGTGGCTCTGAGCAGCACTCTCCAGAATAAGGGCTGAACTCCAAGCATCAGGAAGGCAGAGGAAAGTGATAAAGGGCAGGAAAGGACAAAGCCCCGAGCATACAATCTAACAACAAAGTCAGATCTACCTGGAGATGGTCATGATTCAATACTATAGCAGATTGTGATCCTTTACATAGATGGCCTTGGATATCTGCATCTTCATTGTAGAAGACTCTGCCCCTCAAACTTCTCAGGTTCACCATGCCCTTTCAGTGGTGGTTAAAGTAACTTGAAAGCTTTTGCTTTTGAATCTTTCCAGATATAAGCTCTGGACCTTCATGGCATCTCGGAAATAGATGAGTACACTCGCAGATCTTGACTGCTATTTTTGCCAGAGCTGGATGGTGCCAGTTGAAGATAGACACAACCTTGGAGACTCAGCTGGCTTTACTGACCTCCACTGGTTTCCTCCAGAACAAATGCCATTGATTGTACCCATGGGCACCTCATGACTTAACCAATGTCACCCTATCTAAATGTATGTGGGGACCAAATGATATGAGAGTAACTGATGGATGGTGTACATATAAAGGGTCTGTTAGTGCTTCTTTAAAATTTTACTGAACCTCTTAATCCAGTCATAGTGAAGAAGACCTCTTTGTGTCAGAATCTGCACATATAGAGGATGCAAGAAAAGAACAAAAATTTAGCCTTGCAGAGAATAAACCTCTGCAGTGTTTAGGCTTCCTGATACAACTCCATATATGCTGTGATGGTAGAGGACAATCTCATGTGCACATCTTGCTCTGGTCAATTTCCATGTGATCCTGGCTATTTCCATCTCTTTGTCATCTACAGGCATGCAAGTTGATACTATCGTGTAAGTTACTCGAAGAGTACAATAAACAAGGAGAAAAATGTGCCAAAGCAAGTTAATATCAGGAAAGATTTTTTCACTGTGCACATCATGAAAGTTTCTGATATTGTTCCAATGTAACTGGTGGAACTGTACATGTTCTTGGGGGCAGCCAGTTTTCTGTAATAAGTTAATACTAATAATTTTCTGTAATAGTTAAGAGTCAGTCTCTGCTGACACGCTCAATAGACTTGGTGAAGTCAGCAAAGGCAAGGTAAAGTGGCGTTGCCACTTTTGAAGCACTTAGAAGTGAAAGCTTTGAGGAAGGTATGGAATATGGAGAGATATAATTATTACAAAGTATATAATTTTAAAACTCTGATATTTTAAAGAGCTATTTTATGCATTAAATATTTTAAGAAGTGCTGTGTTAAATATTCCCAGTTTAAATGTTAAATATTAAGCTGAAGCTCCATCAGAAATCCTGATTGCAGTGTGTTAATGGAAAATAATTTGCCAAGATCTTTAAGTAAATTTAGATGGAGTGTTGTGATGTCACTTATCAAAAATTATGCAGCCTCAAAAATTTTCTGAAAGCTTTTAGGATGCTGGCTCAGAAATACAATAAAATATCCAGCAATGATGATGATGAAGAAAATTTTATTTGACATTTTGACTTCTTTGAACTACAACTCACAAGGAAATTACATGGCATATACGCTGTTGCCATGTCCCATGCACTGAGACGGATCAATATCAAATGGTTGTTTGCTAGCTGGGATCTATGTTGGATCTGATCTGAGATAATACTGCCATAAGATGTTCAACTTTGAAATTAAAAGAATACAAATGCTATCTATACACCACATAGTTTAAATAAAGGCCACTATTATTAGGTTCTTGAATAATTAAGGCAATACATGACAATAAACAACAAATTGATGGCAATGAATGTTCAGTGTGTCAATATGGTGCAAACTGAATAACATGTTTGGACAGGGTCTCCACCATGGATTTGAAGAAGTTGTCCTTTTTCTGTTTTAAAGGAGTGTACAAGCAGGGCACAATATTTTCATTTGATCAAAAAACATACTGCGTTCCAGTTATAACCTGAATAATGAATGAAATTCATTAATAGTTATCAACATTAGCTACCTATAAAAAAAAATTATGTCAACTTACATTTTTAATTCTGTCCCAAAGTCTCTGGAGTTAAACAAGAAAAAAAGTCAATATTTAGCATTTCTGTAACTGAGAAAATGTGTGTATATGTATATATATACACACACATACATACAGGAAAAACTAATTTTCCCAGAATACAATGCAAGATAATTTCTGACAGTTTCTTTAGAAACAGAATAAGTTTCTGATTGTTCATGCCTAATTTTAGGCAAAATGTGAATAAACCATTTAAACAGATTTTAAATGGAATTGTTGTGTTATTTTAGCGTTGAAGTGAATATACCTTGATTTAATTTGTGCAAGGTCATTATTTTCTGATTTTCCTATTCATATACTGCTTATCGAATGAGGCCAGAGTTATAACCCATCTCAAGCATGAGCGGATTGATGCTTCAGGCCTTGTTGTTGATGTTTTCATCCATGGAAAGAATGGCCACCTGATTGGAACAGTCAAATGCAAGCAGATCCACACCAATGGTTTGTACAATATGAATGCCAGATTTAGTAGGATGAATGATACCATTACCTTGGATGTTCATCGTTCCACTGCTGTGCTTAGCTAACTTTAACTAAGTTACTACTGAAATCCTCATTCGAGTATTTGTTACCTCAACACCTAACTATTGTAACACACTTCTGGTTGGCTTCATATCTTCCAACTTGCATGAACTTGATGTAATTCACAAACTCTACATTTGTGTTCTAACTCACACCAAGTCTTACTGATCCATCACCTCTCTTTTCACTGACTTATATTGACTCGCGATTATCTAAAGATGTAGATTTTAACAATCTCATCTTTGTTTCTAAATTCCAACAGTGCCTTTAACCAACCCATCCCCCCACCTCTGCAATCTCCTCCAGCACTACAACACTCCAACACAGCAGGTGTACTGTGGTTCAAGAAGGAAGCTCGCCACCACCTTCTCAAAGATAACTAAAGATAAGCAATTGTCAGTCATTTAAGTGATGCTCAACATCTTATGCAAGATTCTTTTAAAATGATATTGACGTTCACCTATTTGTGGATACTTGATGATAAGACTATAAAAGGAAAAGAAGTAGGCTCACAGACAGCAAGAACTGCAGATGTTGGAGTCAGAGACAACACAGTGTGGAGCTGCAGAAATGCAGCAGGCCAAGCAGTGTCAGAGGAGCAGGAAAGTTGATGTTTCGGGTCGGGACCCTTCTTCAGAAATGGGGATGGGGAAAGGGAGCTGGGAAATAAATAAAATAAAAGTAGGCTATGGCTTTTAAGTCCGATTCACCATTCAATGAAATCATGGCTAATCTGATAATCTTCACCACCACTTTACTGTTCTTTCCCCATAACCTTGGATTCCCTTACTGGTTAAAAATTCTGTCTATCTCTGCCTTGAAAATATATACAGCCTTGACAGCTTTCTGCAGTAAAGAATTCCATAGCTTCACTACCCATGGAGAAAATAAATTCTTCCTCATTCCTGTCTCAAATAGCTGACTCCTTACTCTGAGACAATGCTCTCTTGTCCTAGAATTTCCCACATGGAAACAATTTCTCAGCATCTATCTTGTCAAGCCCCTAAAATTTGTATATTTCAATAAAGTTGACTGCCATTCTCCCTAAAACAATAAAGACAGCACTAACCTACCTCATATTCCTCACCTTTCCTCAAGAAAATTCCTTTATGCTCAGGATCAGCCTAATGAACCTTGTCTGGTCTGCCTCAAATGCCTCAAGGCCAAAACTTTACAGTATTCAAGGTGTGATCAAACTAGTGTCTCGTGTAGTTTTAGCAAGACATCTTTATTTTTATACTCCATTCCCTTTGACATATAGGCAAACATACCATTTGCCTTTCTTATTACCTGCTTAGTTTTTTTTAACTTATACACAAGGGCCCGTTTCAGCTGTGCTGCAGATTTCTGTGGTCTTTCTCCATTTAAATAATTTTCAGTTCTTCTATTCTGCTTCCTAAAGTCCATAACTTTCTTGACTTGCACATTTTCCTACTTATTTTTTCTCCACTGACTTAACCTGTTTATATTTCTTTTCAGAATCAGTGTCATCCTCACCACTTGCCTTCCCATCCATTGTTGTCATCTGCCACTTTAGCATTAGTACATTCATTTTCCTCATTCAAGTCTTTGACATATATTGTAAAATAACTGTGATCCTTACACTGTTCCCAGTGACCCTCTACTAGTTACCAGTCTGAAAATGATCCTCATATTCTAACTCTTTAGGCTTCTATTAATTAGGCAATCCTCTATCCATGCTAATATCCTACCCCCAATACCATTCCTATTTTATTAAGCAATGATGTGATGTGGCCTCCTGAGAGCTGCACAGCTTCACTGCTCCCCTCCCATTGTTCTGTAGCCTATAAGCATCAGACTGCAGCTGCTCCTGCTAGCATTGTTAGTATTACTCCAGTTGCTCCTGCCACTGCTGATGCTGGTCATCCTGGTCTGCATCTGAAGTCCAAATTACCACAAGATAAGCAATACTCATACTAATTTGATAGATAGGAGTCCCGAAGGGCAAATCAAACATACAATTGTCCAAAGTTGACAAAGTTAGCTTCCTGCACAATTCCTGTAAACAACACATGTCACATAAGCAGATGAGAAAGCAGCTGTGAGATTTTAGTACTCTGACATATTTTTCTGTCCTGTCTTCAGGGTTTTCAATTGCTACCTTTATTTTACTGCGAAGTTGGAGGATTCCCAGGAAATTCATGTTGTGTATTTGATAACTATGGTGGCCTGTCACTTTAATAATCCAATCATGTGGCATAATGATGACATTATTGGCCATTTTGGGCTGGAAACCTGTTACTTGCAGAGTGGCTTAACAAAGCCCCTGTTGTTAATCAATTTGGCCTCCTTTGTATTTTATTTAAATCTATAATTCTAAAAGAATCCTGTGTGAGATGTCACTGCACACCTCTGAAACAGGTAGGAACTTGAACTTGAGCCTCCTGGTTCAAAGGTAGGAATACTATCACTGTGCCACAAGAGCCTTTAATACTTTGTATCAGAGATGATAGGAACTGCAGATGCTGGTGAATCTGAGATAACAAGGTGTAGAGCTGGATGAACACAGCAGGCCAAGCAGCATCACAGGAGCAGGAAAGCTTGACGTTTCGGGCCTAGACCCTTCTTCAGAAATGGGGGAGGGGAAGAGGGTTCTGAAATAAATAGGGAGAGAGGGGGAGGCGGATAGAAGATGGATAGAGGAGAAGATAGGTGGAGAGGAGACAGACAAGTCAAAGAGGCGGGGATGGAGCCAGTAAAGGTGAGTGTAGGTGGGGAGGTAGGGAGGAGATAGGTCAGTCCAGGGAGGACGGACAGTCAAGGGGGCGGGATGAGGTTAGTAGGTAGGAGATGGGGGTGCGGCTTGAGGTGGGAGGAGGGGATAGGTGAGAGGAAGAACAGGTAAGGGAGGCGGGGACGAGCTGGGCTGGTTTTGGGATGCGGTAGGGGGAGGGGAGATTTGGAAGCTTGTGAAATCCACATTGATACCATTGGGCTGTAGGGTTCCCAAGCTGAATATGATTTGCTGTTCCTGCAGCCTTCGGGTAGTATCGTTGTGGCACTGCAGGAGGCCCAGGATGGACATGTCATCTGAGGAATGGGAGGGGGAGTTGAAATAGTTCACGACTGGGCGGTGCGGTTGTTTATTGCGAACCGAGCGCAGGTGTTCTGCAAAGCAGTCCCCAAGCCTCCGCTTGGTTTCCCCGATGTAGAGGAGGCCACAACGGGTACAGCGGATGCAGTATACCACATTAGCAGATGTGCAGGTGAACTTCTGCTTGATGTGGAAAGTCTTCTTGGGGCCTGGGATGGGGTGAGGGAGGAGGTGTGAGGGCAGGTGTAGCTTTTCCTGCGGTTGCAGGGAAAAGTGCCGGGTGTGGTGGGGCTGGAGGGGAGTGTGGAGTGGACAAGGAAGTCATGGAGAGAGTGGTCCCTCCGGAAAGCAGACAGGGTGGGGAGGGAAAAATGTCTTTGGTGGTGGGGTCGGATTGCAGATGGCTGAAGTGTCAGAGGATGATGCGTTGGATCCGGAGGTTGGTGGGGTGGTACGTGAGGATGAGGGGGATTCTTTTTTGGTTGTTATTGCGGGGACGGGGCGTGAGGGATGAGTTATGGGAAATGCGGGAGACATGGTCGAGGGCGTTCTGGACCACTGCGGGGGGGAAGTTGCGGTCCTTGAGGAACGAGGACATCTGACATGTACGGGAGTGGAATGCCTCATCCTGGGAGCAGATGCGGTGGAGGCGAAGGAATTGGGAATAGGGGATGGCATTTTTGCAGGAAGGTGGGTGGGAGGAGGTGTATTCTAGGTAGCTGTGGGTGTTGGTGGGCTTGAAATGGATATCAGATTCTAGGAACTCCCTACCTACGTCCGTGACACCACCCACGCCCTCCACCTCCTCCAGAACTTCCCATTCCCCGGTCCCTAACACCTCATTTTTACTATGGACGTCTAGTACCTATCCACCTGCATTCCCCATGCAGATGACCTAAAGGCCCTCCGCTTCTTCCTGTCCCGTAGGCCTGACCAGTCCCCATCCACTGACACCCTCATCCGCTTAGCCGAACTCGTCCTCACCTTCAACAACTTCTCTTTCAATTCCTCCAGAACTTCCTACAGACAAGGGGGGTGGCCATGTGTACCCGCATGGGCCCAAGCTATGCCCGCCTCTTTGTAGGTGACGTGGAACAATCCCTCTTCCAAAGCTACACTGTCCCTAAACCCCACCTCTTCGTCCGTTACATTGATGACTGTATCGGCGCTGCCTCATGCTCCCACGGGGAGCTCGAACAGTTCATCCATTTCACCAACACCTTCCACCCCAACCTGAAGTTCACCTGGACCATCTCTAATGCCTCTCTCACCTTCCTGGACGTCTCTATCTCCATCTCGGGTAACCACCTAGAAACTGATATCCATTTCAAGCCCACCGACTCTCACAGGTAACTAGGATACACCTCCTCCCACCCACCTTCCTGCAAAAATGCCATCCCCTATTCCCAATTCCTTCGCCTCCACTGCATCTGCTCCCAGGATGAGGCATTCCACTTCCGTACATGTCAGATGTACTCGTTCCTCAAGGACTGCAACTTCCCCCCCCGCAGTGGTCGAGAATGCCCTCGACCGTGTCTCCCGCATTTCCCGTAACTCATCCCTCACGCCCCGTCCCCACAATAACAACCAAAAAAGAATCCCCCTCGTTCTCACGTACCACCCCACCAAACTCCGGATCCAACGCATCATCCTCTGACACTTCTGCCGTCTGCAATCCAACCCCACCACCAAAGATATCTTTCCCTCCCCACACTTGTCTGCTTTCCGGAGGGGCCACTCTCTCCGTGACTTCCTTGTCCGGTCCACACTCCCCTCCAGCCCCACCACACCCGGCACTTTTCCCTGCAACCGCAGGAAGTGCTACACCTGCCCCCACACCTCCTCCCTCACCCCCATCCCAGGCCCCAAGAAGACTTTCCACATCAAGCAGGTGTTCACCTGCACATCTGCTAATGTGGTATACTGCATCTGCTGTACCCGTTGTGGCCTCCTCTACATCGGGGAAACCAAGCGGAGGCTCCTGCGCTCGGTTCGCAATAATCAACTGCACCTCCCAGTCGCGAACCAATTCAACTCCCCCTCCCATTCCTCAGATGACATGTCCATCCTGGGCCTCCTGCAGTGCCACAACGATGCCATCCGAAGGCTGCAGGAACAGCAACTCATATTCAGCTTGGGAACCCTGCAGCCCAATGGTATCAATGTGGATTTCACAAGCTTCCAAATCTCCCCTCCCCCAACCACATCCCAAAACCAGCCCAGCTCGTCCCCGCCTCCCTAACCTGTTCTTCCTCTCACCTATCCCCTCCTCCCACCTCAAGCCGCACCCCCATCTCCCACCTACTAACCTCATCCCACCCCCTTGACCTGTCCGTCCTCCCTGGACTGACCTATCTCCTCCCTACCTCCCCACCTACACTCACCTTTACTGGCTCCATCCCTGCCTCTTTGACTTGTCTGTCTCCGCTCCACCTATCTTCTCCTCTATCCATCTTCTATCCGCCTCCCCCTCTCTCCCTATTTATTTCAGAACCCTCTTCCCCTCCCCCATTTCTGAAGAAGGGTCTAGGCCCGACACGTCAAGATTTCCTGCTCCTATGATGCTGCTTGGCCTGCTGTGTTCATCCAGCTCTACACCTTGTTACCTTTAATACTTTGGCCTCCTGGTGCTTCTTGGAACATAACACCATGGACACACCTTACATTGCAAACACTTGTTAATGTTCTGTAATTAGCTAATTAGCAAATTGGAATTAGATACCTGCCTTTCCCAAGTGTAACACTATGATTAAATGTAGAAATTGATGGGATGAGACTGACTTCCTGATGTTGTCAACTTGCACAGTTTAAATTACCCATCCTTGTTCAAGCCACACATACCTGTCTCTTAAATTCCAGTCCAGTATACCTAGGTTGAACTCAGACTAAAGAATGAGTGAAACCTGGCAGCTGACATCTCTTCACTTTACTCTCCAAGTTCTTTTAATATGTATGATGAACTACTATTACTGTTACAATGATTTTGGATTTCATATCAAGTATATTCAGATCTGTCATTTAAGCTTTCGTCTGCCCTTTTTATTTGCAGTGTTTATTCTTTCTCTGGGAAATTTTGATTCATGTAACATGTCCATGGTGAACTCTTAAACTCAGACACTATTAAAAAATGACAGTGTGCGTACTAGCACCCTGACATTTATGTGTGACTAGGCATTGACTGTGAATGTGTGATAGCAATGCACAATTACCTTCAGAAGAATGATGGATTATGCATGAGAATAAAACAATTGTTGCCAACAAAAATTGTGCTGGGTGAAGAGAAAATGGTTGTGCCATTTATTGAATGAATAACGGTAAAAGATTTGGAGAAGCTCAACTTTTATCCAAAACAAAAGTAAGGGAGTCTTCTTGTTATAAACAATAAAAAACCAAAGTGTTGCTTCAGGTATCTAAAGGCAACCATTCTTCAGAAACCTTCTGACTCACCTTGAAATGTCATGGAAAAGGGTAGAATAATTGGCATTCTTCAAAGTGATATTTCAGATAATATTGCATATCATCCCCTTACTGAAATAATACTGCTGTGCATATTCTCAGCATTTACATAAATAGGTTAGAAGAAGGTTCACTGGACCTGAAACATTAACTCTGATTTCTCTCAATAGATGCTGCCACACCTGCTGACATTTTCCAGCAATTTCTGTTTTTGTTTCAGATTTCCAGCATCTGCAGTTCTTTTGGGGTTTTTTTAAGCATAAGTAGGTTGCCTGATGACCTTCTACGCCTGGGGATAATAACAGAAGTCACACAGAAGACATGATTCTGTGCCTGTGAAGGAGCAGCACTGTGAAAGCTTGTGATTTCAAATGAACCTTTTGGACTATAACCTGGTGTTGTGTGACTTCTGAATTTGTCCACCCCAGTTCAACACTAGCACCTCCACATCCTGGGGATAATGAGTTACGGGAAAAAATATACTTGCTTAGTTCTCTGCTGTCAGGAGTTGATAGTATCATCATGTTCTCATGACTGAAAAAGTCTTGAATGCCGCTGACTGATTGATTACTAGTCTGTTGCTCTGGCCCGGGTCTGAAAGACATCTGAAACATAAAATATGATGGTAAGCCATCTTTTGAATTTCCTATCTCATTCATCATATAAGTCACACAGAAATTGCCTGTTAAATCAACAGCTGAGATTGCCTTGGCACTTGGAGCTTAGCTTAGAGCTTGGTGGTAGCAAGGAGACGCATGGCAAAACAATGGGGAATTGTGTTGGGTTGAATCTCTGACTCTGTCCTGCCATTGGGGGCATTTACCTGGCGGTGAAACCAGATGTGGATCTGCTGTCCTCCAGATGGAGGAACATTACCATGTTAAATAGGTCAAGTTCCTATTAAGGCATCACGGTGCATTGACATGTTGCTGGTGGTGGAGCTGTACTAATTATTTCCTGTACCTGTTTTGTGATTCATGAACCATGCAGGGATGGAGGCATTTTTCTTTTTTGATAGCACCTTGATTTTCTTAAGGGATATTTCTTAAGGGTTGGGTCTACCGTTGGTTACTAACGAAGAACAAATAACAAAGAAAATTACAGCACAGGAATAGGCCCTTTGGTCCTCTAAGCCTGCGCCGATCCAGATCCTCTATCTAAACCTGTCACCTACTTTCCAAGGATCTGTATCCCTCTGCTCCCTGCCCATTCATATATCTGTCTAGATACATCTTAAATGATGCTATCGTGCCCGCCTCTACCACCTCCGCTGGCAACACGTTCCAGGCACCTACCACCCTCTGTGTAAAGAACTTTCCACGCATATCTCCCTTAAACTTTTCCCCTCTCACCTTGAAATTGTGATCTCTAGTAATTGAGTCCCCCACTCTGTGAAAAAGCTTCTTGCTATCCACCCTGTCGATACCTCTCATGATTTTGTAGACCTCAATCAGGTCCCCCCTCAACCTTCGTCTTTCTAATGTAAATGATCCTAATCTACTCAACCTCTCTTCATAGCTAGCGCCCTCCATACCAGGCAACATCCTGGTGAACCTCCTCTGCACCGTCTCCAAAGCATCCACATCCTTTTGGTAATGTGGTCACCAGAACTGTACGCAGTATTCCAAATGTGGTCGAACCAAAGTCCTATACAACTGTAACATGACCTGCCAACTCTTGCACTCAATACCCCGTTCGATGAGTGAAAGCATGCCGTATGCCTTCTTGACCAATCTATTGACCTGCGTTGCCACCTTCAGGTTACAATGGACCTGAACACCCAGATCTCTCTGTGCATCAATTTTCCCCAGGGCTTTTCGTTTTACCGTATAGTTCGCTCTTGAATTGGATCTTCCAAAACGCATCACCTCGCATTTGCCTGGATTGAACTCCATCTGCCATTTCTCTGCCCAACTCTCCAATCTATCTATATCCTGCTGCATTCTCTGACAGTCCCCTTCAATATCTGCTACTCCACCAATCTTAGTGTCATCTGCAAACTTGCTAATCAGAGCATCTATACCTTCCTCCAGATCATTTATGTATATCACAAACAACAGTGGTCCCAACATGGATCCCTGTGGAACACCACTGGTCACAGTTATCCATTTTGAGAAACTCCCTTCCACTACCACTCTATGTTTCCTGTTGCCCAGCCAGTTCTCCATCCTTCTATCTAGTACACCCTGGACCCCATGTGACTTCACTTTCTCCATCAGCCTAGCTTGGGGAAACTTATCAAATGCCTTACTGAAGTCCATGTATATGACATCTACAGCCCTTCCCTCATCTATCAACTTTGTCACTTCCTCAAAGAATTCTATCAAGTTTGTAATACAGGACCTTCCCTGTACAAAACCATGCTCCCTATCAATAATATGCCCATTTTCTTCCAAATGTAAATAGATCCTATCCCTCAGTATCTTCTCCAGCAGCTTCCCCAACACTGACATCAGGCTCACTGGTCTATAATTACCTGGATTACCCTTGCTACCCTTCTTAAACAAGTGGACAACATTAGCAATTCTCCAGTCCTCCAGGACCTCACCAGTGCTCAAGGATGCTGCAAAGATATCTGTTATGGCTCCAGCTATTTCCTCTCTTGCTTCCCTCATTAACCTGGTATAGATCCCATCCGGACCTGGGGACTTGTCCACCCTAATGCCTTTTAGAATACCCAACACTTCCCCCCTCCTTATGCCGACTTGACCTAGAATAATCAAACATCTATCCCTAACCTCAACATCCGTCATGTCCCTCTCCTCGGTGAATACCGACGCAAAGTACTCATTAAGAATTTTACTCATTTTCTCTGACTCCTCGCATAACTTCCCTCCTTTGTTCTTGAGTGGGCCAACCCTTTCTCTAGTTACCCTCTTGCTCCTTATGTATGAATAAAAGGCTTTGGGATTTTTCTTAACCCTGTTTGCTAAAGATATTTCATGAGCCCTTTTAGCCCTCTTAATTCCTTGTTTCAGATAGGTCCTAATTTCCCGATATTCTTCCAAAGCTTCGTTTGTTTTCAGTCGCCTAGACCTTATGTATGCTTTCTTTTTCCTCTTTGCTAGTCTCACAATTTCACCTGTCATCCATGGTTCCCTAATCTTGCCCTTTCTATCCCTCATTTT
The DNA here is from genome assembly GCA_024137785.1 of Ginglymostoma cirratum. Classification (NCBI taxonomy): domain Eukaryota; kingdom Metazoa; phylum Chordata; class Chondrichthyes; order Orectolobiformes; family Ginglymostomatidae; genus Ginglymostoma; species Ginglymostoma cirratum. The sequence continues at coordinate 3,810,546 of JAHRHZ010000289.1, read as the reverse complement.
CACAGGGACATGTCTGTTCTGCACTCTAGTCAACCTCTCTTTAAAAGCCTCCCACATATCAAATGTGGATTTACCCTCAAACAGCTGCTCCCAATCCACATTCCCCAACTCCTGCCGAATTTTGCTATAGTTGGCCTTCCCCCAGTTTAGCACTCTTCCTTTAGGACCACTCTCATCTTTGTCCATGAGTATTGTAAAACTTATGGAATTGTGATCACTATTCCCAAAGTAATCCCCTACTGAAACTTCAACCACCTGGCCAGGCTCATTCCCCAACACCAGGTCCAGTATAGCCCCATCCTGAGTTGGACTATTTACATACTGCTCTATAAAACCCTCCTGGATGCTCCTTACAAATTCTGCTCCATCTAAACCCCTAACACTAAGTGAATCCCAGTCAATGTTGGGAAAATTAAAATCTCCAATCACCACCACCCTTGCTTCTACATCTTTCCATAATCTGTCTCCATATTTGGACCTCTATCTCATGCTCGCTGTTGGGAGGCCTGTAGTACAGCCCCAACAGTGTTGCCGCACCCTTTCTATTTCTGAGCTCCGCCCATATTGCCTCACTGTTTGAGTCCTCCATAGTGCCCTCCTTCAGCACAGCTGTGATATCCTCTTTGACCAGTAATGCAACCCCTCCACCCCTTTTACCTCCCTTTCTATCCCATCTAAAGCATCTGTATCCTGGGATATTTAGTTGCCAGTCTTGCCCTTCCCTCAACCAAGTCTCAGTAATAGCAATACCATCATACTGCCAGGTACTAATCCAAGCCCTAAGTTTATCTGCCTTACCTACTACACTTCCCGCATTAAAACAAATGCTCCTCAGACCACCTGTCCCTTTGTGTTCATCATCTGCTCTCTGCCTACTCTTCCCCTTAGTCACACTGACTTCATTATCTAGTTCCTTATAGGCTTTAGTTACTATCCCCTTACTATCCACTAACATCCTCATTTGGTTCCCATCCCTCTGCCACATTAGTTTAAACCCTCCCCAACAGCATTAGCAAAAACACCCCCTCGGACATTGGTTCCAGTCCTGCCCAGGTGTAGACTGTCCGATTTGTAATAGTCCCACCTCCCCCAGAACCAATGTCCCAAAAATCTGAACCCCACCCCCCTCCTGCACCATCTCTCAAGCCACTCATTTATCCTGCCTATTCTTTCATTTCTACTCTGACTAGCACGTGGCACTGGTAGCAATCCTGAGATTACTACCTCTGAGGTCCTACTTTTTAACTTGGCTCCTAACTCCCTAAATTCTGCTTGTAGGACCTCATCCCATTTATTACGTATGTCATTGGTGCCTATATGCACCATGACAGCTGGCTGTTCACCCTCCCCCTTCAGAATGTCCTGCAGTCGATCTGAGACATCCCTGACCCGTGCACCTGGGAGGCAACATACCATTTGGGAGTCTCGTTTTCGACCACAGAACTGCCTGCCTACTCCCCTTACAATCGAATCCCCTATGACTATAGCCCTTCCACTTTTTTCCCCGCCCTTCTGTACAGTAGAGCCAGCCACTGTGCCATGAACATGGCTACTGCTGCCTTCCCCTGGTGAGCCATCTTCTCCAACAGTATCCAAAACGGTATGCCTGTTTTGGAGGGAGATGACCGCAGGGGACACCTGCATTGCCTTCCTGCTTTTTCTCTGCCTTTTGGTCACCCTTTCCCTTTCTCCCTCAGCAATCCTTACCTGCAATCCTAATCTACTAATGTCTCCTTTCTCACTAACATCATTAGTTGTTGCAGTAATGTTGTAACAATACAGTCTATATTTATTTTGGCATATGAAGTATTTTGTCTCACGCAGAAATAGAATTAGAAGAATTTTTCACTGTCCTCATTAATCACCACCATTCCATTAAACTTAAACCCACAAAACATAGGAAAACATTAACTTCCTAGCCAGTTTTTAAATTGCCATGAGATAACAGGCATACGTTAGTGATAAATACTTTTCAAAATAAACTGACACAGACTTCTATATGCAAAATGCAAATTCAAATGTTTATGAAATAAAACTGTTTAATATTAAATTATCTAATTGACAAATGTGTTCATTACACTTTTATCAACTACATTTTTCTCTCATATTTTGCCATGGGTTTTCTCTAGGTGCTCTGGTTTCCCCCACAGTCCAAAGATGTACAGGTTAGGTGAATTGGTCATGCTGAATTGCCTGTAGTGTCCAGGGATGTGTAGACTAGGTAGGTTGGCCATGGTAAAAAGGAGGGTTAAAGGTTTTGGGTAGGGGGCTGGGTTTTGGTAGGATGCTCTTCTGAGGGTTGGTGCAGACTTGACGGGGGCTTGAATGGCCTCTTCCTGCATTGTAGAGACTCTATGTTTTAGCTCCAAAACTCCTGTCATCTGAAGCTAGAAATTCCACTTTCATTGGCACGGAACGATTACCTCAATTTTCCAGGTTGCCTGTAGCTGAATATTCCTTTGTTCAAAGCGCTAAGACTGCTGTGTCCAATTTACAGCCCCTCTCTGCTCTTTGCACACCTTCTCGTCTCCTTCTTAGATCCTCGATCCTCATTCCTCATTGCAGACACTTTTTTTTGATCCCTTTGCAGCATTTCACCCCAACTTTGGAACGCACCCATAGATTAATCCACCCACCCTTATAGCCCTTCTCCCTAACTTTACAGCCCTGTCCCACTCAGTATAGCACCCTGCTTTCCTTTGTAGTCTCTCACTCCAATTTTCAGCCTCACAGCCTGGCTCTTCCCACTGCGGCAACCTCAATCTCTGTGCCCCAGTTCAGCAGCGTCACTTCCGGGGTCCTGCTCTCACCAGCCTTGCTTCCCTTCTCCATTCTACCCTTGCTCTCCCATAGCTCACCAACCTCGCTTTCTGGACGTCAAATTCACTGCCCAGGCCCTGAAACTGACATTCTTACTTTCCCTTCTGCCCAGCTCCCTATTATCTCTTGACCTTGATGGCTCATAGTAAGCCTGTTCGCAGCAAATATACCACTGTGTAATTGGAAGAGGAACTCCTTACTGATTCAGTCTGTTCTGCTTGCTGGGGATCACTTTTCTTCAATTAGTTGCCCTGTGTTTGCATTTTCCCAGGCACTTTGGTGGCTTCAAGGAATGGATTCACCCATCGTCCTGCCTTAATACAAGGGCAACAGGATCCCTCCGTACTACTGAATTCCCCAATTATGAAGGAATACGCACTAAAATATTTGAAATGAATAAGAGAAATTCACTCAAAAGTTACTTTTCAATAACAGCTACAATTGGGCAAAATGACTATGCATGATATGACCAACTTCCTTCACAGCAATGTGAAATTGCTGGCAGACATTACATACCCCTAAAAGTCATTATCCAGGGGATTCCTGTGATGACATTTTGTACTTTAGTGCTCTGTGCGTTTAGATAAGTAAGTTCACAAACTGATAAAGAAATGAAAGGCCCCAAGTCTTAGCGTCTTGTTGAACACAGTACTTTGACCAAACAGAATGACCTACACCCAGACCTAGCTTTTAAGAATAAATTTAAATTAAAATTTTTGGAAATTGGACAAAAAAACCCAAGTACAATGCAAAGGCTTTTTTCACCTAATATATTATAGTGATTCGGGATAGTCCGTTATGGTAGAAGATGGGAACCACTACCTTCCACATCACCTTTTAATTTTACAATGCCAATAAAAATCACAGATATCTTAACTTAAACAGTTTGATCCATTAGGGCAGAGGTGTTAGCGTTGGTCACCTCCATATACTGAACCTATTGGGTGTCAAGTTGATATGATGTTGATTTTTGATAGGTATACTTGCTTTCTTTTGAAGTCTTAATATGACTACAGTTGAAGTTGAAGTTTGGATTCTCTTGTAGAAATAAGAACTAGTTATCTTTACTTTTCAGGATATTTCCTGGCTTTGTGATTTATACTCTTTGTATAACCACCAAACTCCATTGCAGGCCCAATGTACCCTAGAGTACAGCACCCTCTGGCTGAAGCTGAGGGAAAGTAGTTGAGAAAATCTTGCTAATGGCTCCAAGTGAGGAGTTGCAATTGCTAAAACACTACACTCATCATTGAACCAGTGTTGTTTCCTCCGCCTTGATATTGACCGTAGAATGGGAGTATGACTGGCAATAAAGTTTCAGATTGTGGTTGAATATAATTCTATTGCAGCTGATGGCTCATAGCACCTTACGAGAGTGCCCAGTTCATAGTTGCTATGTCTGTTGAAAATTTTTCCCATTTGACATGGTGGTGGTGTTAAACAACATGATGGAGGGTATTCTCAATATGTAGACTTGTCTTCACTGTTTCCGTACAAAGGTCCCTCTTACCCACACTACTATCACCAAATACAATTGCAAAAGGTAGTTTGGTGAGGATGAGATAAAGAAGCATTTTGACTCTTGGTTGCCTCACCACCTGCTGCAGACCCAGGCTAGAAGCTATGTCCTTTGGGACTTAGCCAGCTTTGTCAGTAGTGGCGCTATGAAGCTAGTCTTCTTGAAGTCCTCCATGCAGAGTCCATTCTGTGCTTTTGTCATGCTGAATGCTACTTCCAAGTTGTGCTGAACATAAATGTGTACTAATTAATCAGTTAATGGGAATGGGGTTGGGGGCGATGAGGCTGATGGTGGCAGGTGGTAATCAATAGGATGTTTGTTGTGTTCATGTTTTACCTGATGCTATGGGACTTAATGGGTTCCAGACTCAATGTTGAAGGTTCCTAGGGAAACTCCCTTCCTACTATATACCACTGTGTTGTCCTTCCTAGTGGTCTATCCTGTGTTGTCTCCCCTACTGGTCTATGCACATGGAATATAATGGTGGTGCCTGGGACATTATGCATAAAGATAAGCTAAGGAAACTTGGTAATGAGTTCATCCCTGTATACACTGTCGAAAGAAAAATTGAACTACCATACAGGAAAGTTATATCAATCTGAACAATTTCATAGAAATGTGATTATAAAGATTTGTCAAAAAAATGTTTAGGGCCAGTGCAATGTATGATGCCAATAGTCAAGATAGTTCAAAAAATATATTATTGTTTACAACTGAGAATAACGTCAACGGTCATGTATTTCTTGATGAGCTCAAGGGGAAGACAAACAGGGTTACAGTTATCCTAATTCTATCACTGGCCTTGATTCTTTTAAAGCACTGCTTGTTGTGGAGAGCATGGGAACACTGAATATTGCCTCTATTTGTTCTGGTTGTTGTGGACAGTGGTGAATAAACAATGCTACACTTGCACTTGCCCACAATGTTCTGTAGACCTTTATACTTCTGGGATTTGAAATCCGTTTTTACACAGTCCCTCTAAGTGACCAGGGCACACAATTGCATAACTTCCCAATCAAATTGCTGATGAATCATAAATATGGAGCAATGAACCTGAACCAAGAAGCTTCTTTTAGAATATTTAATTAAATGCCAAATCACCTCCAGAAAATGAAATAAAGAAATGGAAACAGATATGGGATTAAGAAGGACAGGCAGAGGAGGCAGGGAAAGTAAAAATGTGTTAGGTTTGTTAAATTTAAGGTCTCAAACAAAGATTAAAATACATAGTATTGACACTGCCATTTGTAAATGTTAATTTTCAATGGTAAGAGGCTTTTAGTAGTAGTTTAGTTTTCTCAATATATGCGCTACCTGTGATGATTTAAATATACATTGATTGTATGAGAACAAGAACACTGTGCCCTTCCATTTGTTTGAATCTTGCATCGGTCTTGAAGTAGCAATACATAGAAGCTTGTGGAGGAGTAGGGTAACTTGGAGAGCATCTCTGAGTTTGGTGTTTATCTGCGTAAGTGCTGTCACAGAAAGTTGCTGTCTGATTTGTACTTTAATATCATGAACATTGATGACTTCACGATTATTTATTCCAGAAAAGCCTGGGTAATATTATTTTTGAAAATCAATCCTGTGAAATCTGAAGCTAAGAATGCATTAATAACTACTTCAATTTTTTTTTGCAAAATGTACACAATTATAAAGCATTGCTACTTCACAGGAATATCTTTTAAAGATGGAAATATGAAGTGAACTAACGTCCCTTTTTGATGTCAGAATTACTAAAAAGGAAAGTCGGATCACAGAATTAGGAGTGTGTTGAAAATCGATTGATTTAGTTGATTTGCTGAAATCCAGTTACTAGCATACATTGAAGATCTATTATCAGGCCACAGATAAGAGATGTCTATGAGCTTGGAAAGAACTATAACTTTAAATATTGCTAAAAGCAGACATGAAGTTGAAGCATTTCAATTGCAATCAGTAGATTAGCATGCAAGAAACAGACTTGAAAGTGGAGACACAATTCTATACAGAAAGCAAAGAAGGTGCTGATTGGTTGAGACTTAACTGGCATGGTGATGCAGCAAAAACTGTCAACTATCAATCTTAATTTTCAGACCAGGCAGGTAGATTCTGATGGGTCAGAACATTGTCGTGGGGTTGTAGCAGAGTTTGGCTATCTCCATGACTCCTTTTCATTTTGAAAAACGTACAATGTATGTGCAAATTCCTTTTACCTACATAAAACAAGATTATATTCGTGATTTAAAATATTTGGTTATTTCATTTCTGTCTCTCCACCTCCCCAACAACAATACCCTACCACCCTCTGAAAGCTTTTTTAAACTGCACAGTCATATATAAGCATAAATATATAGATACCCTCTCAAATATACACATGACTCTATCAACAGAAGTGGGAAGCTTCCCTCCAAGCCAGACATTACTCACTGTTCCTTCACGATTGTTCAGCCAAAAACCTGGCACTCTCTTTCTAATCATACTTGGACAGGAGCAGTTCAAGAAGGGGCTCTTTGGATGGACAACGAATGCTGGCCTAGTCAGCAACACCCACAGGAACAAATAAAACAAAATTCAACAAATCAGGCAGCACCAAATTCAAGCCGGGTCACGGGATTCACAGAACAGTGATCCATCTAGTTCTAATAGCTGACTGGCACTAAATCTACTTTTTTGGCAATTTTCATTAGTATGATTATGAGGTGCCTTCAGCTACTTTTGATGACACTGTAATAGATAATATGCAATACAGCTATAGCTAGCCTGGTATAAATGGCATATTTTATGGCACTTTTGATATCATCTGAAGAAGCCAATTATTCAATATTTACATTGATTACATAGAATTCCTACTGTGCGAAAGCAGGCCATTCAGCCCACCAAGTCCACATTGAACATCTGAAGAGGATCCCACCAGACCACACCCTGTACCCTATCCCTGTAACCCTGCATATCCCATGGCTAAACCACCTAGTCTACACATCCCTGGACACTATGGGCAATTTAACATGGCCAATCCACCTAAGTTGCACATCTTTGGACTTTGGGAGGAAACCGGAGCACCCGGAGGAAACCCTTGTGGACACAGGGAGAATGTACAAATTCCACACTGACAGGTGCCTGAGGCTGGGATTGAACCTGGGTCTCTGGTGCTGCGAAGCAGCGGTGCTAAGCTCGGAACAACTCTTACAAAGAATTTCTGCCACTACAAATCCCACTTTTACTAAAAATACTAAAGTTTTAAAATAAATTTGTCAAACATCATTGGTTTGTTCACTAGATATCCCTAATCTTTGGGAAGAACGAACAACCTCATTGGCTCTCTTTTAATAATACAAATTTCACTATCAGTGGAAAGTCCATTTTCAGAAGTCTGAACATGTATCAAGTTGTGTAGATTCAGTGCTCTGCTAAACCTTGAGCGAGTGTGTTATAACAACGTCTCTATTCTTACACTGCTGTTAAATCAATTATCAATGTCCAACAATATATGCAGTAGAAATATAACAATACTGTCCATTAAATATACCTTAAGAGACTAAATCTGTGTGTTCCTGGATAGGTGCAAGTATGAAATCAACTGGTTATTTCAGATATTTAATTAAAAGCAAACTACAAGTCAGTAAGGTATAGGAGCAGAATTAGACCACTTGGCCCACTTGCTCTGCCATTCACTCATGGCTAATATGTTTCTCAACCCTCTGCCTTCTCCCTGTAACCTTTGATCCCCTTACTAATCAAGAACGTATATCTCTCTGACTTAAATACGATTAAACTAATAGTCCATGTATCTGTTCTATGAACTTTCAATCCCTTAAGCAGACAATCAAAAAATGGGCTTTGAAATGTGATGCCCCATAATATTATACAAAGGTGACTCTGAAGCAGGTACTATTTCTGCTGCAATGCAAACTTACTGATTCAATTTTAAAACTCTATTTTAATTATTGATTAAAGTATCGATATAGGTGTTCCTTTTTCCAAGTTCTGTTAAAAAAAACACTTGCAGCGTAGGAATTTCGTGGGTTTGTAAAAAAAATTGCATCTTTTTCCTGTGACATTTCTTTCATCTTTAATAATTGATCTTGGAATGCATTGAACATTAACACAAAATGGTAATTATAAACATAATTGCAAATTGGAGTAAACTTCAAAATAAGAAATAATCCACCAAATTATTTCTTAATATATGGAAATGAGGATATGTGAATAACAAGTATATATAAATATAAATAAATAAGCATCTAATTTACTCTCCGAAAAACTAGCAGTTTATTAATTCCTTTAATTTAAAAGAGTATATCTACAAGTTTGGCTTCAAAGAGCTGCAGAACTGAATGGCTGAATTTAGGTTTCTTTGAAACTGAGAGATTCTGTTGCCACCTGTATTTCTAGGGAACAGCCCCTGCCTTATAGATAGGGTGATAAAAGTGAGAGCGAGTAGCCTTAGGGTGTCATGTGATATGAGAATATATGAAATACAAACAGGAGTTGATCAAATAGCTCCTAAAGCATTCAATACCACCGTGGCTGGTCTTCTGCTTCAATTCCACTTACCCAACCATGCATTTTCCATTTCCCTTGGTTATCTAACACACTAAAAATCTCTCTATCCTAGCTGTCATATTGCTTGCATATAAGTAACACGGATTCAGTTTATTTGCAAATCTTATATAGCTTTATTTCACAGCTCAGCTAAAATTTGCAGCTACAGGTAACTTTGTATACATTCGGACTCTAGCTTGCCCCTGCTGACTGCAGTCGATCATGTATTTCTTCCGGGTCCTTGGCTTATTAGCATATCCAACTCTTAAAGCAACATAACTCTTAAAACAATTAAATTTCATCCTCCCCACCCCAACCACTGGATAAATTAAATGCATGCAGAGTGAAAATACATACACATTATAGTAGTTAATAGATCATAGAATCCCTACAGTGTGGAAACAGGCCTTTTGCCAAACAAGTCCACACCAACCCTCAGAGCATCCCACCCAGGCCCGTCCCCATAACCCATCTAATCTACATGTCCCTGTACACTATGGGCAATTTAGTATGGCCAATCCACCTAATTGCACATCTTTGGACTGTGGGAGGAAACCGGAGTACCCAGAGGAAACCCGCATGGACATGTAGAGAATATGCAAACTCCACACAAGCAGTGCCCCAAGGGTGGAATTGAACCTGGGTTCCTGGTGCTGTGAGGCAGCAGTGCTAACCACTGAGCCACCGTGCCTCCAAAAGCTGAATTCAATTGCCACCATCTGCCATGGCAGGATTTTGAACCTGCATCCCTAGAACATTACACAGGGGGTGGTTTGCACGTTGAATGAACTTCCAGATGAGGTGGTGGATATGGGTACAAGAAAAAGGGGTGGCATGGTGGCACAGTGTGGACTTGTTGGGCCAAAGGGCCTGTCTCTACACTGTAGGGATTCTAATCTATTCATTACCTTGTTAAACAATTTACTAACAAACAATTACATCTAAGAGTTTAGAAGTATAAGAGTCTGTATACTGTTGAGGTAATTTGACATTCTTCCAGATCATTTGGTGGTAGTGTGTAATGTTCTGGAGATTTAGACATCACACTGCGATTTCTCAACTTGTAAATGTAAAACCTCCTGTGCATTTAGCATGTTTATTGTTGCCCTGTTGGTTTTCCATACCTTTGTCATCTGAGGTTATTTTTGTGCACACTCAAGTATTCAGTTCACAGAATCCCTACAGTGCAGATAGAAGCCATTTGGCCCATTGAACCTGGACTGATCCTTTGAAGAGCAGGTCACAGTAATCAAGTATTTCCAATGGCTAATCCACTTAGACTATGCATCCCTGGAAACTACGGGGCAATTAATCATGGTGAATACACCTAGCTTGCACATCTTTTGACTGTGGGAGGAAACCACAGTACTTGGTGGAAACCCATGCAGACAGAGAGAGAATGTGCAAACTCCACACAGTCACCCAAGGCTAGAATCAAACCCTGGTCCTTGTAGTGTGTGGCAGCAGTGTTAATCACTGTGCCACCGTCCTGCCCTATCTCTGAAATGGTTTCTTTTCTTCATCAGTATTGTTCCATTTGATGTTGCGAATTCATAGGATCTAGGTTCATTGTCACTTTGGATCCCTTTGTGAGTAACCATGCTCCCCATGTAAGATGTTTGACTCTAACCTTCTGTCCTGTCTATAGTTTTGCACCTGTATGTTGGTCATGCATCATCTTTATTCTCCATTGTTTTTCAAGAAAAACATTGTTTTTTTTGTTTCATTGTTTTGTTGTCTTGTATCACTGAAAACTTGGAGAGGTGCTGGCTTGGCATGTTTACCTAACTTGCCTTCCAAACATGATTTCTGCTGGTGACTAAACCAGAGTTGTTGTCATTTTGGTACGAGGTTTGTAGCAGGCATCAAAATCATATCTTGTACTTTAACCAGACTTGTTTTATTGCAGGTGTTGCACTTCTTAGTGCTTTAGACCAAATCATATTCAATGACTCGCGGTCTTTTTCCACAGTAAATTGTTTATGGATGAGGCACTTATCAAATTTTGTAATACTGAGCACTGAAGGAAGTGTTTCAACTCAATTGTTGGGATAATTAGATTAGTTTATGATAGACTTTTGGATCTAAGTGCAGCTGGTTTGCCATTTTATATGCACGCTTCTAGCCTTTTCTGTGAAACATTGACTTCCAGGATTGTCATCTTCCTCGGCTCCTGATACTGCAGGATACAGATTTCTGTTGACGATGCTAGTTTGAGTGATTCGAGTATATCATCCTCCTGCAATACACATCTTTCCTTAAACATTTTGTTAATGACTGCACGGGTGCTGCATCCTGCACCCAGGCTGAACTGGAGCATCGACCTTGCCAACGACTTCCGCCTACCCTCAAATTCACTTGGTCTGTCTCAGACACCTCTCTCCCATTTCTTGACCTCTCTCTTTCCATTTCTGGTGACAGTTTATGGACCGACATTTACTGTAAGCCCACAGACTCCCACAGCTCCCTGGACCATACCTCCTCCCAACCCATATTCTGCAAAAACTCCATCCCGTTTTCCCAATTCCTCTGTCTCCATCGCATCTGCTCTGAAAAGGCAACATTCCTCTCCTAAGCATCCGGATGTCCTCCTACTTCAAACAACATTCTTCTCCCCCCTCTGTCATCCACTCAGCCCTCCACCGTCCCTCCTCCATTCCCTGCTCCTCAGCTCTAAACCACTCCGCAAACATAATAAAGAGAGGGTCCCCCTTGTCCTCACTTTCCACCCCACCAGCCTTTGCATCCAATGTATCACCCTCAAACACCTCAGCCAACTCCAATTAGACCCCACCACCCAGAACACCTTCTGCAAGGACCAATTACTTTGCCACTCCTTAGTTTGCGCCACAGTCCCCATCAACCACTCTAACCCCACTTTCCCTGTCCCCGGAACCTTCTCCTGTAATTGTAAAAGATGCAACACCTACCCGCACGCCACCTCCCTCACCTCCATCCAGGGCCCTAAACAGCCTTTTCAAGTGAGACAGAGTTTCACCAGTATCTCCTCCAACCTAGTCTACTGCATTCAGTGCTCCCAATGTGGTCTTCTCTATATTGGTGAGACCAAACGTGAACTAGGTGACCATTTTGCCAAGCATCTTCGCCTGGTCCAAAATGGCCAGCCTAGCCCCCTGGTCACCGCCCATTTCAATTCTACCCACCGCACCCCCCTCCCCCCTACCCCAAAACCCCACTCCACTTCCCATCTGACGTGTCAATGCTCAGCTTCCTCCAGTATCATACTGAGTCAGATTGCAAATTTGGGGAACAACAGCAATCTTCTGCCTGTGCACCCTATTGCACGGAGGACTTAACATTGAGTTCTCTAACTTCAAGTAACCTTCCCACCCATCTCCCGGCTCCCTCTCCAGCCCCATCTCCTTTGTTCCGTTCCAACTACAGCCTCCTCCCTTCCATTCCAGCTACCAGCTGGATTCATCCCTCTCATCGGCCAACCAGGTAATATCTACTACCAGTGTCCACCTATCACCACCATTCCCCTAGACCCACATCCAGTCCTAAAGAAGGGTAATACCCGAAATGTTGACTTCTCCTCCTCCAGATGCTGCCTGACTTGCTGTGTTTTTCCAGCCTCCTGTTTCTCCACCTTGAAATCCACCATCTGCAGTTTTTTTTGGTCTCTTCTTAATGATGATGCTTTGTCAGAGCAGGTTACTATATATATGGTGTTGCTAAGTCAAAAGATCTGAGACATCCCTGCAGGTTTTCATTGTCTTGAGAAGTCAGCATGTTTTGAACATCTTCAATTTTGCCTTGGTTGGGACAGGTACCACACCCTGTATAGACAGAGCCAAAAAATTTGTTCTGACTTACATTCACCTGGTACCTCTTGTTGAAAATGGTTCTTCACAATGAGCCGCTGCCATCAGTGAGTGTAAAACTTGGTCAAGATCTTCTTTAGCTTTGCCCATCACCACAATGTCATCGACAATGTATGCACAACCAGGAATATTTTCTGTAACTGCGTCCAAATGCTATTTTATCAGATCCTGGGTGACAGACTGAGAGATTGTCTCTGAAAGTAATATCTTCCAAATCATGTTCTGAATGTTGTGATTTCTTGAGATTCCTTTGCTATGTGAACTGACCAATATTTGTGTTTGGCATCCAACTTGGAGAAACATTTAGTTCTTGGAAATTTGTGGTTCAATACCTCTCACACTAGAATCTCTTCAGAGAAAGGTTTAAATGTCTTGGATCCAAAAATACTCTGGTTATGACATCTTCTTTAGTATGTACATAATAGAACAGCATCAGCCTGAGTGTTGATGAATACAATGTATTGTACGATTGCATTCCATATCATCCAGATCACTTGACTCTTAGGCTTCTCTTGAATGCAAACACTGCAACCTCTGGGAAGGTCTATTGATGGAATTGCATTTTCTCTGAGATGCAATATAGTATCTTATTGAAGTTCCTATGATACTAAATCTGTCTGTGTAGAATTGTTGTAAGTCATGAACTGACTCAACTAGATTTTTATTGGTCTCTTCTGCTTGGTGATCTTGTGAATGGTTACAGTGCTAAGATCTGTGCATGCTGGTAATCCTGCTATTCCTGATCCAGTTGTATCCACTTGCAGAATTGACATGGTTGCATTTCATCATCAATGTACCAATGGAGGGATGGGTGTACAATTTTATGCAGTAATATTTGCTGTCATAGGTTGTATCATTGACTACTAATTATCCAAATGCATATTTTTCAGGAATCTGATTTGTAGGATGTTTTCATAAGCTCCTGTGCTGATTTTGGTCTTGAGTGAAGTTAAGCTGACTAATCTATAGTTGCTATGTTTGTTCTTACAACCTTTCTCGAACAAGGGCATAATGAATGCAACCTTCCAGTTGTTTGGCACTGCCCATGTATCTAGGGAAGACTGAAAAATTATTACCAGAGTGTCCGCAATTTCTAATTTCACTCCTTTCAATACCCTTGGATGTGTCTCATCTACCTACAATGCCATATCAACTTCAGGTATTTACAGTGTCTCCATTACCACTTTCCTTATCAATTTTAAATGCTCCAAGTGACTGAAATTCCTCATCTATCACTGTGGCCTAGGCAGTATCTGTCTTAGAAGGTAAAGACAGTTAAAATTATTCACTCAGCACCTCAGCCATGCCTCCTGCCTCCATGTGTAAATCCCTTTTTGGTCCATAATCAGCTCTACTCCTACTTTTACACTCCTTTCTACTAATAATGTGCTTACAGAAGACTTTAAGCTTTTGTGTCATGTCAACTGTCAGTCTTTCTCACAACCCCTCTTTCATTCTTCTTTTTCAGCTTGGTTCCCAACTGTATGTACTGCCTGGCATCTGTCATAAGTACACCTTTTCTTCTTTAACTTGATTTCTATCTCCTTTGTCATCCAGGGAGCTTTGGGTTTGTTTATCCTACCTTTCCCTTTTGAGCGAATTTATTTTGACTGTGCCTGAACTATCTCCTCTTTGAAGTTAACCCATTATTCACCTACAGATTTTCCTCCCAAACCTTTTGCAGTCAATCTGGTCCAGCTTTGTCCTGGCCCCATTGAAGAAGCTCTCCACCAGCTGATTATGCCTACTTTGGATTGATCAATACCATTTTCCATTGTAATACTCAGTGGGTCAGTGGTTTGCACTGCTGCCTCACAGTGCCAGAGACCAGGGTTTGATTCCACCCTCGGGTGACTGTCTGTGTGGAGTTTGCACATTCTCTCTGTGTCTGTGTGGGTTTCCTCCGGGTGCTCTGGTTTCCTCCCACAGCCCAAAGATGTGCAGGCTATGTGGATTGCCCATGCTAAATTACCCATAGCGTTCAGGGATGTGTAGATTAGGTGGGTTATAGAGGGATGAGTCTGGGGGGAATGCTCTGATGGTCAATGTGGACTTGTTGGGCCGAAGGGCCTGTTTTCACACTGTAGGGATTCTATTCTAAATGTTCTCCCACAGTCACTCAATCTGTTTGGGCAAACGCATTCCCACGAACCAGAACTAGCAGCATCCTCTTTCTTGTTGATTGAACACATACTACTGTGGAAAGTCCTCTTGAACCCAATTTAGGAACATTTACCCATTACACTATGGCTATCCCAGTCCATGTAGAGATAATTGAAGACCCAATTATAACTATCCCATGATGCTTACATCTCTCATTTCCTTACAGATCTGTTCCTCTATATCTTTCCCACTAGACAAGCAATGTAATTGCACCTTTCTTATTGGGGAGGTGGTTACCTGGTTTGCAGTGCAGAATGATGACAATATCCTGGATTTAATTCCTGCATAATTAGAGATTATGAAAGACTCAACCTTCTCAATTTTTCTCCTCGCCTGAAATGTGGTGACCATCTGGTTAAACTACCACAGGTGGTCTCTCTCTAATGAGCGAGCAGCCCTAGTATCTGATAGGACTGTGGCAACATTGCCTTTTAGCTCTAGCAAAATCACTTCTGTTCTTGAACCAATTGAATCATCCTCTTTTTCCGATACTGCAATGTTCTTCTTAAATAAAAATGCTACACACCTTCTTTCATTCCCCATTTTTCTAAATTCCTTATAATTAGGAATATTTAAGATCCAAACTTGGCCTTCCTTAAACCATGTCTCCAATATTGCCAGATCATCATCATAATCCCACATGACAATCAGAATTGTAATGCCCCATTCTTATTAACTACACTCTGTGCATTCACATACATGTAGTGTAATGCAGAAAGGTCAATGAGCTTCTCTGCTCCACCAGGGTAAGTGCGACACTTTATTCTCTACCGCCTCACACTGCCACTGCACCCATCTCCTACCAAACCTCATGCTCTGTCACTCTCATTACTACATGCAACACTTTCCCTCACTTACTCTTGTTTATCCTCCCCACCCCAACCTCTCACTGACCCTGAATGTCTTATATGCTGCCTCATCAGTCCTTTAGGACAGCTCGCTACCTTTCCCCAACATACAATCCGGACTCCAGGTGCAGAAACAAGGACTACAATAAACCATAGTGAAAGGGAGGGGAAAAAGAAATGTATTGAAAGCATGGCATTAATGTTCCTAATGTTAACTTTCATATGTTTTTGAATATGTAGGCAACCATTTCATTGCCACAGACAGGACTCAAAGTCAGAGCTGAGAGCTTTCTGCACCATCTGAGGGGGAACAATGCGTACACATGGCATTGGGTCATGCCAATACCTTATTCCTTCCTTGTTCAATAACCCTAATGTTTGGCTCCCTCTGTGTGCCAAGGTGTAGCTGTCACACAGTTGTCCAGTAGTGGCTGTTCCAGGGAGGTGCAACAGACAGAGAGAGCCAATGCTGTAGGATGGTCAGGGAACAGGCAACTGTGTGCTTTATAATGCATCGGCCTATGACCGATGTTCTTCCCTTTAAAAAGCCCCATGATCAATGTTTGTTGCAGTCCCATCTCTCACAGGTCAAGTCATTTACCCCACCCACTCTAAATATGCTGACAGCCATTTTCTTCTCTATTGCACACTTTCAATTTCCAGCATGATGGAAGGTAGCAGTGACCATTCCTTTGCTAGTGGTTTCCAGCCTTGGCCAGAACATCCACATCCCGTTCCTAGTAACCCATTCTGTTAATCCCACAGGCTTCACACTTCTCCAACTACCCACAAACCCATTAATGTATGCCTATCTTTTCTACCCAGCCCCTAGCATTTGAGGTAACCATACTTGGTGTGGCCATTCACTGCCCTTCCCCCACTTAAAGCCAAGATGCGCCTGACCATGGATAAACGACTTCCCCGCACCCCCCCCCCCCACATTACAGTCTTCCCAGCTACACTTTACAGTATACTCTCCCTTGTAAATCCTGCTGCCCCGTTTCACAACTGTATTGTACCCAGAGATTGCAGCTCCCTATTCTGAAGACTAACCTGCTGATTAACCTAGTACCCTAACCCCTTCCCATTTGGCATCCCACATTACGTAGCTGGTAGCTGAGAGGTTGAGTAGATTAGGATTATTTACATTAGAAAGACAGAGGTTGAGGGGGAACCTGATTGGGGTCTACAAAATCATGAGAGGTATAGACAGGGTGGATAGCAAGAAGCTTTTTCCCAGAGTGGGGGAACTCAATTACTAGGGGTCACAATTTCAAGGTGAAAAGGGAAAAATTTAAGGGAGATATGCGTGGAAAGTTCTTTACGCAGAGGGTGGTGGGTGCTTGGAACACATTGCCAGCGGATGTGGTAGAGGCGGGCACAATAGCGTCATTTAAGATGTATCTAGACAGATACATGAATGGGCAGGGACCAGAGGGGTACAGATCCTTGGAAAGTAGGTGACAGGTTTAGACAGAGGATCTGGATCGGCGCAGGCTTTGGAGGGATGAAGGACCGGTTCCTGTGCTGTAATTTTCTTTGTTCTTTGTTCTTTGGTACCCTACTTAACTGGCAGCCTGGCACATTAGTCATCTGACACCATACCCTCTACATGTTCCCTCTACCCCATGTACATTGCCAGTTATGGGCATTTTGGCAATGTGGCCACCAGCTGGCAGGGCCACTAAACAGACTACTTCAAGGCCACTGCATAACCTTTTCCTATGGCAGGAGTGCCTTGTGCCAAGTGAGAAAACCATCAGATAAAACCTGACAGCCTTTCAGAAGTGTGAGTGTCCTCCCTGATGGCCACCTTATAGCGCACAGAAGTTTTGTCCTTGTTAGCATTGGCAGCACCAGTGCTCCATGACCCTTCCACCCCACCCAATTTGGCTACTTCCACAAAACTTGCTGAACTTTGATGGTGCCTCACCATTGAAAGAGCCTTTCCCCAGTGTTGCAGCCTCAGCACTGGCCTCTGTTGATTAATTTTCACAAATGGGTAATAGCTAGTCACCTGAAAAAATACGGCAAGCATAAGCAAAATGAAACTCTTGACATCAAGAAAAACGGCCAATTCTGAGACCAAGTTTTAAACAATGTGATTAGAATCTCACTGGTGGGCAGTGAGAGACCGATTTGCATTAATTTAATTTCATTATCACCTTATCTCACCTGAATAATATGCAATTTCGTATTCTCCCGTGCACTGGATAGAAACTAGAGTCCAACAATCGCCCACATCAAAGTCAGAACGAATACTTGGCCACTCCAGTTTGCTGCTTGGTCTTCCAGGCAACAATTGGACAGCAGTCCTCAAAATCTCAGGGCACAGTCCATGGGCAGCCATCACCCACCACCCCTGCCCACGGAAGTAGGCATCAGACATGTATCAGCAACATGCAGGAATAGGCAGTCATGTCATGCATTGGACTAGGGCGCCTCACTTGCTTTCTTAGGCCTCACTCATTGTATCTATTTCAACAATTTTTACCTTGCATTTTACACTTTGTTGCCTCATTTGGAACTTATAGTGACATAGCACTTAAGTCTTGCCTTGCCATTTAGTGCTCTGGACTATGTGCACTGTGAGGGGTAGCTCCTGGCTGGCAGCACTTAACATATTATAATGCAAAGACACAGGAACTGGACTAACTGGTGCTCCTGTGACAGCCTCCATGGTTACCTGAGCTCCATCCAAAGCTATGTTAACAATAATGACCAGTGAGTTTTCATTGGACACCCTGTTGTGAGATTATGTGGATCTGAACCAATCCCTCACTGACCTGCTGCTGTTCGACCACGGTATATGATGATGACTGACATTTTTCCCAGCCCTGTTGATTTTTTTGGCAAGATGACATTTCTTCTTGCAGCTTAACAATCTGCCATCAGAAATGTAAAATTCGGTGTTTAGTGTTGGTTTAAGAACTGGTGACATGATCTTGCTGTACCTCTGCTATCACTAACACTGCTGTTTTTAATGCCTACCTGATGCTTATTTACCTCAATAGAAGTCTAATAGTTGTTCAATTTCCCTCAAGTCATGTCAGGCCATGTCCAAGGGCAATGCTGTTTGGTGAGCTATTTCAGAAGGAAAATTTGGTAATTGCATTAACTTACTGTGAATGAGCTCACTTTTTGAACAGCAAACAAATTTGCCTCACACTCTTAAAATTCTCCAAAATTAAAATTAAATTAAAATTTATGGTCAATTTTTCAAAGCCTGAATTATATATTGTCATGTCTATAAAGAGCTAGACACTATCTAGTCAGGAATCAATTATATATGTAAATATTCCAGAGGACCACATTCATGGAAATTTCAGGCATGATAGAGCGGAGGATAAAAAAGGTGGTGTAGCATAATTGGTTAGTTGGCTAAGGAATCCATTACAGTCATGAAAGGAGATATTATGCTAAACGAAATATCAAATGATACTATGTGGTTGAGATCATAAATTAAAATTAGTACAGCCACACTGCTAGGTGTGTTCTAAAGAGCCCAGAATAGTGAGGGGTGATTCAGGAGTAACTGTGTAGGCAAATTTCTAAGTGCAAAAACAATAGGACAGTAATATTTGGGGATTTCAACAATACGTTATACATCTCTAAGCTGGCAGCTTTGGGACTGTGACTTTACTGGGCCAGAAGATTTGCAGGACCCTGGGAAGTCACGTGTCAGGGTCAGTCTGGGAGTTTTTAAACCAATTTTTTAACACATGTCACAAGTTTCCTGGAATTTAAATAATTAATTCCTCTACCTCTGCCTCTCTTCTACTATTCAGAAGGTACTGACTTATATGAAGACACTTCCCTTGTGCATACTTCTGATCGTGATTGAAATACTTCTGATTTTGACCCTGAACAAGCACAAGAGGGCTTGTAATCACTCTCCTAGTCTTTCTTCTTTAACCATTTTTGCAGCTTGATTTGTCTAATGTATTTTGGTTTTTCTTTGACAAGTGTCTCGCACCAGGTAAAGAGATGTAACATCTTGCTCTGAAATAAAATATCTTTGCACTAATCCAGCTATTCAATCTTTGGCAAGCTGAATGCATTTGTCAATAGAGATTCCTTCTGCAACTTTGATCTCATCATCTTCACTATCACTGGCTGCGTCTTTTATACTTTTACCCTGCAACAGTTTGCATGATCTCTTCACTAGCTAGTTGATTCACAATTGGTGCATATTTGTCAACATCAGTCTAGTCCTATAAGTCTTCTTCTATTAAATCTTTGGTCAGTGCAAGCACTGTGGGATTGGATATAGTGTGCTGGTATTCTTCAGCAACTCAAGAACAATTTTTTTTTGAGACAATCCAAATCTAGTGAAGTCAGTGTCCTGAGTGGCATCAGGACTACCTTCTGACGTTAAGACTGGCCACAGATTGTGCCATCCAGGCGTTAGCTACTGTCTGAATCATAACTTTGATGTTAAATGCTTTCTAATTGTTATCATAAACCTCCTGGCATTCACTGTTAAAACCAATTATTGCATAACTTCAGATCTGGATTTAAATTTAAGGGAGTGTAAGATACATTGATCACAAGATCGAATCGGAGAAGTATGGTGAGTGACAAAATGGCATCCAATCACATTGCCTTTACCAAGCAATTTGATTTCAGTGTGGGTTGAATAATTGCCAAGAATCAGCTCAATTTTTAGTTCGATGCAACTGAACCTTATGCAATGGTCTGTGGCCTCTGGTACAAAATACTTCTCTAGTTACTCAAAGCATAACTTAATGGCTTTCCAACCTTTCTTGCTGCCAAGGTATATAACTGAGAATATTTTTATCCCTTTGAAGGCGCTTGAATTTACACTTTTATCAATGACCACAGGCTTGCAATTGTATGTATTCGCACTTTTGCAATAACCAAGAACACTCATCCCGTCCTTTGGCTCCTTCACTCCACTTGACAGCTGCTCAGCCTGTTAATGACTTGTGAAGCATATATTAAAAGAGCAGATTCATTGGCACTGCACACTTACTCTGGGGTAACTTCTCAGTGCTAACTAACTGTGCAAGCTCTTCAACTAACTTGGCTGCTGCTTGTTTCATTATCTGCATTTCTTTTATCACCAAACACACAGTGCAGACTGTGTTACAATCATAAAAGTGTTACAATACAGAAGGCAGCCATTTGGTTCAATTCAACCTTTTGTTGTACTGATAATGGTACGTGTATGTGCTATGCTATTCTCTTTGGTGCCATTTCAATCTATTAAATGGTTAAATACCAGGAACTGTGACAGGTGTTAAACGATGGAAAGTCTCACCAGCTGCCCGGTCTTATATGCTGGCAACTGCCTCTACAGCAGTTTAAAAAGGGAACTTTGCCCGTTGCACTTCAAACTACCTTTACAACAGTTACATGTCTAAAAATCTCCTGTGCTGCACTCTCAAAATCCTTCTTCTTTGGAAACTGGAAGCATTGCGGGTTCTTCAGAAAACCAAAAGTGCCATGAGTGCCAGACCAATGAAATTGTCGGGCCAGAGGGTACCGGATTAGGGAGATACAACCTGTACCCTGTTGGCAACTAGGATACGAAAAGTACATAAGGCACGAAATTCTTGTGCTGCAGAAGAACTTTTTTTAATCCAGGACTTAAGTCCAATGAGATGGGACACAATTTCTAGATTTAGTTTGTGGAAATTAAACTGGGCAAGTGGATGAAGTAACAGTTGGCAACCATAATACAATTATATTTAACATTGCTGTAGGTAAAAAGGGCAAGTATGGAACAGGGGTTAACGTTCTGAATTGGGCTAAGTTAATTTTGCAAGGTTGAGAGGTGATCTGGTGCTCACCTGCTAAATGTACAATTCTAGTTGTCTAGAATAATAAAGAGTGAGATAAAGCAGTGAAAGAAACCTTATGACAACCACAAAAACAATTAATACTATATAAGGCTTAAAGGAGTATAACAAAAACATAGGAGTGAAGTTAAAATAAAAGAAATTAGGAGAGCAAAGAGAGCATATGAAAAATCAAGGATAGGCCAAAGGTATTTTATCCATTCATTGAAAGAGAGAAGATAACTAAGGAGAGAGTAAAACAAGTGAAATACATCTGAGATAATAGGTACTGCAGATGCTGGAGAATCTGAGATAACAAGGTGTGGAGCTGGATGAACACAGCAGGCCAAGCAGCATCAGAGGAACAGGAAAGCTTGACGTTTCGGGTGTGGACCCTTCATCAGAAATGGGGGAGGGGAAGAGGGTTCTGAAATAAATAGGGAGAGCGGGGGAGGTGGATAGAAGATGGATAGAGGAGAGAATAGGTGGAGAGGAGGCAGACAAGTCGAAGAGGCGGGGATGGAGCCAGTAAAGGTGAGTGTAGGTGGGGAGGTAGGGAGGAGATAGGTCAGTCCGGGGAGGACGGACAGGTCAAGGGGGTGGGATGAGGTTAGTAGATAGGAGTTGGGGGTGCAGCTTGAGGTGGGAGGAGGGGATAAGTGAGAGGAAGAACAGGTTAGGGAGGTGGGGACGAGCTGGGCTGGTTTTGGGATGCGGTAGGCGGAGAGGAGATTTTGAAGCTTGTGAAATCCACATTGATGCCATTGGGCTGCAGGGTTCCCAGGCTGAATATGATTTGCTGTTCCTGCAGCCTTCGGGTGGCATCATTGTGGCATTGCAGGAGGCCCAGGATGGACATGTCGTCTGAGGAATGGGAGGGGGAGTTGAAATGGTTTGCGACTGGGAGGTGCAGTTGTTTGTTGCGAACTGAGCGCAGGTGTTCTGCAAAGCGGTCCCCAAGCCTCTGCTTGGTTTCCCCGATGTAGAGGAGGCCACAATGGTTCCGCGGATGCGGTATACCACATTGGCAGATGTGCAGGTGAACATCTGCTTGATGTGGAAAGTCTTCTTGGGGCCTGCAAATGTGGTGAGGGAGGAGGTGTGGAGGCAGGTGTAGCACTTCCTGCGGTTGCAGGGAAAGGTGCCGGGTGTGGTGGGGCTGGAGGGGAGTGTGGAGCGGACAAGGGAGTCACGGAGGGAGTGGTCCCTCCAGAAAGCAGACAAGGGTGCGGAGGAAAAATTGTCTTTGATGGTGGGGTCAGATTGCAGATGGCGGAAGTGTCGGACGATGATGCATTAGCTCCGGAGGTTGGTGGGGTGGTACGTGAGGACGAGGGGGATTCTTTTTTGGTTGTTATTGTGGGGACGGGGTGTGAGTGATGAGTTACGGGAAATGCGGGAGACACGGTCGAGGGCGTTCTCGACCACTGCCAGGGGGAAGTTGTGGTCCTTGAAGAATGAGGACATCTGAGATGTACGGGAGTGGAATGCCTCATCCTGAGAGCAGATGCGGCGGAGGCGAAGGAATTGGGAATAGGGGATGGCATTTTTGCAGGAAGGTGGGTGGGAGGAGGTGTATTCTAGGTAGCTGTGGGAGTCGGTGGGCTTGAAATGGATATCGGTTTCTAGGTGGTTACCTGAGATGGAGACAGAGAGGTCCAGGAAGGAGAGAGAAGTGTTGGAGATGGTCCAGGTGAACTTCAGGTTGGGGTGGAAGGTGTTGGTGAAGTGGATGAACTGTTCGAGCTCCTCGTGGGAGCACGAGGCGGCGCCGGTAGTCATCAATGTCACAGATGAAGAGGTGGGGTTTAGGGCCAATGTAGGTACGGAAGAGGGATTGTTCCACGTAACCTACAAAGAGGCAGGCGTAGCTTGGGCCCATGCGGGTACCCATGGTCACCCCCTTTGTCTGTAGGAAGTGGGAGGAATTGAAAGAGAATTTGTTGAGGGTGAGGACGAGTTTGGCTAAGCGAATGTGGGTGTCAGTGGAGGGGGTTTGGTCAGGCCTACGGGACAGGAAGAAGCGGAGGGCCTTTAGGCCATCTGCAATGGGAATATAGGTGTATAGGGACCGGACGTCCATAGTAAAAATGAGGCGTTGGGGACCGGGGAATTGGAAGTTCTGGAGGAGGTGGAGGGTGTGGGTGGTGTCATGGACATAGGTAGGGAGTTCCTGGACCAAGGGGGTGAAAATGGAGTCTAAGTAGGTGGAGATGAGTTCGGTGGGGCAGGAGCAGGCGGAGACAATGGGTTGACCAGGGCATTCAGGTTTGTGGATTTTGGGAAGGAGATAGAAGCAGGCAGTGCGGGGTTGGGGAACGATGAGGTTGGAGACGGTGGGTGGGAGATCACCTGAGGTGATGAGTTTGTGGATGGTTTGGAAGATGATGGTTTGGTGCTCGGGGGTGGGGTCATGATCCAGGGGGCGGTAGGAGGAGGTGTCGGAGAGTTGGCGCCTGGCCTCAGCGATGTAGAGGTCAGTGCGCCATACTACAACTGCGCCTCCCTTGTTTGGGTTTTATGGTGAGGTTTGGATTGGAGCGGAGGGAGCGGAGGGCTGCACGTTCTGCGGGAGAGAGGTTGGAGTGCTTGAGAGGGGTAGAGAGGTTGAGGCAATTGATGTCTCGACGGAGATGAAGAGGTCGAGGGAGGGTAGGAGGCCTTGGGGTGGTGTCTGAAGGGGGCAGCCCAGGTTCAAGTCCCTACTGCTCCAAAAGTGCATAATAACACCTTTGATTAGAAAACAGTTGATTAGAAAATATCTACATAGTGTTTGGATGCGGAAAACGTGGTCAGGTTTCTTAATGAATACTTTGTCTTCACAAAGGAGAGGGATGATGCAAACATTCTGGGAGTCTGAAATATTAGACGCAATAAGCATAATGTAAGAAGAAGTAATGTCGGGGCTGACATTCTTGAAGATGGATTAATTGCAACTGCCAGGTGGATTGTATCCTCGACTGTTAATGGAAGCCAGGAAGGGTATAACGAATGGCTATTATCCAATCCTCGTTCGAGAAGGGAAAGGCATCAGACGACTGGACGTCTGTGGCACCATTGTTTAACAAGGGTATGAGGAATAGGCCAGTAATTATAGGCCAATTAGTTTGACTTCAGTGGTGGGCAAAGCAATTCTTAGAGACAAGATATAGTGTTACTTAGGCACAGATCAGTCTGGGATAGTCAGCATTATTTTATTAAGGGAAGATCATGTCTTACTAACAATTGAAATTTATGAGAAATTAACAAGGATGATTGATGAGGTTAATGCAGTGAGTGTTGTCTACATGGATTTTAGTAAGACGTTTGACAAAGTCTCACATGGCAGACTGGTCAGTAGGGTAAAAGCCAGGATACAGGAGAATGTGGCGAGTTAGATCCAAAATTGGCTCGGTGACTCAAAACAAGGGATAATTGTTGTTTGTTGTTTTTACAGCTAGGAAGCTATTTACAGCGATATTCCACACGGGTCAATGTTAGGTCCTGTTAATGCAACTATTCTTGAAGGTCCATCCACCCCACGTGTACTAATAACCTTTCCACTAAACTTGATGATAAACCTATTTTTCACAGAAATTGTGGTATGCCAACCACTACAAGCTTATGGTTGTGGTCGTTAACTGCCACCATTTCCTCTCCTTGACTGGACCTAAGGGCTTAATTTATTTACAGTGGTAGAGGAAGAGGCTTTCGTCTTGAGCAAGATGAGTTTATTGCTTGATAAAGTAAGGTAAAGTTGCCATAGTCTAACCAGATAGGCCTGCTGTCTCATTAGAGAGGGACAATTGGTGTTGGTTTAACCCCAGGGTCACCAAGCCTCCGATGAGGGTAGAGGTTGAGGAGGAGAGTCCATCTTGGTAACCTCAGTCGGCGTGGGAATTGAACCCATGCTATTCTATTATTCTGCATAACGAAACAATCCCCAACTGATAACAACTAGGTATAAGTTACAATTAAGTTAAACATAGTTACAATGTTGATTTGGAAGCCTGTGGATACAGGTCTTCACTCACAAGTTTTTAAAATGTTCTGACTTATTCCCACCCAAGTCCTTATGACACCATCAGATCAGGTGTGGTCTGATGCAGTTTCCAACATTAAACCTTCGAGAACATGACCTTATTCAAAAATACATTCCTCAGTTGGTTAGCAGGAAGGTTCTGCTACCCTTATTTGTTTGGTTAGGGAATCTACAATCCCAACATCTTTGTCGAATTTATCAAACCTTTACAGACAAAATCTCTCTTGTGAACAACATGGCTGTGGTAACAGAGAACAAGTTTAATCCAGTTTTGACGTACATACTTAACTACATGCATGGCCACAGGAGGGCACTATTACAATGAGTAATTCGTGTAAAGTGACTCCAATAATAAATGTTTACTAGACTGGTAATTCAGCCAAGGAAAGGAATACACTGAGGGACCCTAAGGTGAGTCATGAAATGGAACAGGAGATGGTGGGAGGGCTCGGGAGGATTGTGTGTTCTTACTACTGAATTATTTTGGCCTTGCTTTATCTGTGAAATTAGAAATTTTAAAGAGGAAACCATTTGGATTACGTACGTTCCATACTTTTGACAGATTAGATATTCGATCAAGTAAATGAGCTGCAGGAGCAAGGTGAAGACTAAACCAGATTTTTGCTTTGAAATCTCTCCAGAATAATCTGTACGTAAGTGCCTGTTATTTGATCTGTTTGATGCTGACAGTTGTTCATAGATTCATGACTCATATCAAGTCACAGGGTTATAGAGTCATGCAGCACAGCAACAGGCCCTTTGGTCCAACTCATCCATGCCAGCTAAGTTTTCCAAATTAAATTAGTCCCATTTGCATTCGTTTGGCCCACGTCTCTCTAAACCTTTCCTATTCATGTGTTTTAAATGTTGTAACTGTACCTGGATCTACCAATTCCTCTGGCAGTTCATTCCATATAACACCACCCTCTGTGTGTAAAAGGTGCCTCTCACGTACCTTTAAAATCTTTCCCATTTCAATTTAAATCTATGCCCTCTGGTTTTAAACTCCTGTAGCCTTTTGGAAAATACCTTTTCTATTTACCTTATCAATACCCCTCATGATTATATAAACCTCTATAAGGTCACCCCTGAACCTCCTATACTCCAGGGAAAAAACATCCCACCCTATCCAGACTCTCTATAGCTGAAACCCTCCAGTCTTGGCAACATCCTGGTAAATCTTTTCTGCACCCTTTCCAATTTAATAATAACCTTCCTATAACAGGGCACCGGAACTGTATGCAGTAATCCAAAAGTGGCCTCACCAATGCCCTGTACAGTTGCAACATGATATCACAACCCCTCTACTCAATGCTCTGACCAATGAAGACAAGCATGCCAAATGCCGTCTTCACCACCCTGTCTACCTAGGATGCCACTTTCAAGGAACTATGAACCTCTAGGTCTCTCTGTTTGACAACCGCAGGCCCCACCATTAACGGTGTAAGTCCTGCCCTGGTTTGTCTTACCAAAATGCAACACTTTGCTTTTATCCAAATTACATGCCACTCCCCAGCCCATTGGCCCAGCTGATCAAGATCCCACCGTACTCTTAGATAACCTTCTTTGCTGTTTACTGTACCACCAATTTTGATGTCATCCACAACTTTACTAACCATGCCTCCTATATTGTCATCCAAATCATGTATATAAATGACAAACAACAATGGACCCAACACCGATCCCTGCAGAACACTGCTGGTCTTAAACCTCAACCGAAAAACAGCGCCCTACCACCATCCTTTGTCTCCTGCCATCAAGCCAATTTTGTATCCAATTGGCTAGCTCTCCCTGGATCCCATGTGAACTAACTTCACTAACCAGTCTACCATTTGGGACTTTGTCGAAGGTTTTGCTATAAAGTCCATGTTGATAACGTCAACTGCTCGGCCTCACCTTTTTTTTTTTGGTCACATCCTCAAAAATCTCAATCAAGTTTGTGAGATAAAATTTCCCATGCACAAAGCCATGCTGACTTTCCTCTAATTGGTCCTTCCCTCTCTGAATACATGTAAATCCTGTGTCTCTGAATCTCCTCCAACAACCTACTCACCGCTGATGAGACTCAGCGATCTATAGCCCCCTGGCTTTTTCTTGCAGCCTTTTTTAAATAAAGGCACAACATTAGCCGTCCTCTAATCTTCAGGCACCTCACCCATGGCTGTAGATGATACAAATATCTCTGCTAGGGGCCCCACAATTTCTTCCCTAGCTTCCCATAATGTCCTGGGATACACTTGATCAGGTCCCAGGGATTTATCTACCTTTATGCGTTTTAAGACCTTAAGCACCTCCTCTTCTGTAATGTGGACTCTTTTCAAGACATCACTGTTTATATCCCTAGCTTCTATGTTTTTCTTTACAGTAAATTCTGAAGTGAAATGTGTTTTCATTCAATTTGTCTCTTTCTATGTCAGTGACATCTTCATTACCATGGTATTGAGAAAAGAATCTTCGTTGAATGACAAAGAAATTCCATGTTTAGTAATAGGAAAAAAATTCAATTGTAATCACTGTGAGTGTAATTTCAGTGGCTTAAAACTAAGAGGAAACCTGTATTAATGTTTTATAGCATGATCCAAAGTAACTGTCATAATTTATAAAATAAAACAAAGTTGCTGGAAAAGCTCAGCAGGTCTGGCAGCATCTGTGAAGGAAAAAACAGAGTTAACCTTTATAGGTGACCCTTCCTCAAAACTGATGGTGGCTGGGAAAACGTCAGTTTATATGCTGAAAATAGGGAGGTGGGTGGGGTAGGGAGTAAACGATAGGATACAGCCCAAAGAGAGAGAAAGACAGTTGGACAGACAATGGAGTTGCCAGCGATCAGGCTGGGAGGGTGAATAGTTGTTGATGGGGACTGTTAGTGGCTAACAATACATACAGTGTAATGGCAGGCTATGTGGTAAGAAGGCCTGGTGTGTGGGGTGGGGGGCTGGGCCATGGGAGAGTTGAGGCCCTAAAATTATTGAACTCGACATTGAACCCGGAGGGCTGCAGGGTCCCCAAATGGAAAATGAGGTGTTGTTCTTCCAGCTGGCGTTGGGCTCCGCTGGAACACTGCAGCAAGCCAGAGACAGAGATGTTGGCCAGGGGGCAGGGTGGTGCGTTAAAGTGGCAGGCAACAGGTAGTTCAGGGTCTTTTTTTGCGAGCAGAACATAGCATTTCCCCAATGTAGAGGAGACCACATTGTGACCAGCGAATACAGTGGACTAGATTGTGGGAAGTGCAGGTGAAGTGCTGCTTCACCTGGAAGGTATGTTTGGACCTTGGATAGTGGGGAGGGAGGAGGTAAATGGGCAGGTGTTGCATCTTTGCCAGTTACAGAGGAAGGTGCCGTAGGGCTGTGGGGAGGTGTTGGGGGTGAAGGAAGTGAGGACCAGTGTGTCCTGGAGGGAACGGTCCCTGCGGAAGGCGGACAAGGGAGGGGAATACATGTCTGGTGGTGGCATCTCGCTGGAGGTGGTGGAAATGGTGTCTGATGATCTTCTGGATGTGGATGTTGGTGGGATGGTAGGTAAGGATAAGGGGAACCTTATCGCCTTGTTGCGGGAGGGAAGAGAAGGGGTGAGGGCGGAAGTGTGGGAGATGGGTTGGACTTGGTTGAGGGCCCTGTCGACAACGGAGCTGGGGAATCCTCGGTTGAGGAAGAAGGTGGACATTTCGGAGGCTCCCTTGTCGAAGTTGGCCTCATGTGAACATATGCGATGGAGATGGAGGAACTGAGAAAATGAGATGGAGTCTTTACAGAAAGTGGGGTGCGACGATGTATAGTCCAGATAGCTGTGAGAGTCAGTGGGTTTGTAGTGGATATTAGTGGCCAGTCCATCCCCAGAAATGGAAACAGAAATGTTGAGCAAGGAAAGGGAGGAGTCAGAGATAGACCAGGTGAAAATGAAGGCAGAGTGGAAATTGGAGGCGAAATTGATGAAATTTTCCAATTCCAGATGAGAGAGGGAAGCAGCATCAATGATATCATCAATGTATCAATACCATGGTGGGGTCATGGTCCAGGGGAAGGTAGGAGGAGGTATCTGAGAGTTGGCGCTCAGCCTCTGCAAGGTAGAGGTCAGTATGCCAGACTACAACAGCGCCACTCTTATCGGCAGGCTTGATGACAAAGTCAGAGATAGATCTAAGTGCACGGAGTGCAGTCAGTGTGGAGGGAGATAGGTTGGATTTGGTGAGAGGGGCAGCAAAATTGAGGCGACTAATGTCACGTTGACAGTTTTCAATGAACAGATCAAATGCAGGTAAAAAGCCAGAGGGAGGGGTCCAGGTGGAGGGAAAGTGTTGGACTTGGGCAAAGGGGTCTGTGGGATGGGAAGAGAACTCTTGTCCAAAGAAATGGGCACGGAGTCCAAGATGGTGGAAGAAGAATTCGACATCATGTCGTGCCCGAAATTCGTTAAGGTGGGGACGCAGAGGAAAAAGGCCGAGGCCTTTGCTGAGTACAGAATATTCAGCATCGGAGAGTGGAAGGTTAGGAGGGATGGTGAATACCTGACAGGAGGTGGGGTTGCGAGAGGGTTGGAGTCAGAGGGAAGGGGAGGAGAGGAAGGTTCCAGAGGCCCATGGGTATCTCTGAGTTGTTGCATCTTGTGGGCCTTGTTGCCTGAAAGGAAAAAAAAAGTTTCTTGTTAGCACAATGAATGAGTCGAAGGATGATGTGGAACTGCGGAGTTGTGCAACCCTGAGCCAGTGTGTTGTGATGCTATTGGAGAGAGAGGTTGAGAGTGTGCATGTGGCGCCGCATGGCACTGAGTGTAGATCTCAGGATGCAGCGAGAGCAGCTGTCCGAGGAATGTTGAACATCACGGAAATATCTGTGATCCTAAGAGGATCATTATTTATAATTTAATGTCATTATTTATAATTTGATACATTTAAACTTTTAAGATGTGTTTACAGGGAGCTCATACAAGTTATAACATCATAGAACTAGTTTACATTTCTCCCTTGCTGTATGATAAAAGTGGTAAATGCAGGTATGAGGTCAGTTTGTTATGACCTTGTTCTAGAATTAGAATCCCTACAGTGTGGAAACAGGCCCTTTGGCCCAACAAGTCCACACCAAACCTCAGAGTATCCCAACCACACCTGCCCCTGCCCCTGCCCCTGTCCCTGTCCCTGTCCCCTTGTAACCCACCTAATCTACACATCCTTGAACACTACAGGCAATTTAGCATGGCCAATCCACCTAACCCGCACATCTTTGGATTATGGGAGGAAACCTGCACAGACAGGGGGAGAACATGCAAACTCCACACAGACAGTCACCCAAGGCTGGACTTGAACCTGGGTCCCTGGTGCTGTGAGGTAGCAGTGCTAACCACTGAGCCACTGTGCCACCCCTAGTATCAGTTCACATCATTTCATCATTCTAGCATCATTTCACAGAAACAAGAGCATTCTTGAATGACATTTCTCCTCGCTTTAGTTAAGAACAATTTAGTTAAGTCAAGATAATATTCACCTTAAATTCTTTGTCAATTAATCAAATTGAAAGAGAATCCTCTATAGTCATGGAAGTGCACTCTGATACACCTCACTTTGAAAAAAGGCCTGTTGAGCTTTCCTTCTGGTGTCTTTAAATGAGAGATATTAGCTAGAGTTTGAATTTGAGAGGGAGGGCAGAGAAAGAACACTACACACGAGAGAGATAATTTCTAACATTTAGTTTTGTAAAAAGAAAAATTTCCCATGATCCAGCTTGGAAAAAGTCAGAGGATATTTTCAAAGCTGGAAGAGTGTTGAGGGTAGATAGTGAAATAATTGGAAAGTATTTTAGGATTATTCAAATTTCCCAGGATGAACACAATTTTATAAAGATAAAAGGAAATTCACACCTGAAGTGCACAATAGTGAAGTTCTTCTTAATTCCTGTGACAAATGAACAAATCAGAAAAATTAGTTGAACACAAGTTGCTGGTTTCATTGCTGAGCATGCAGCTAGTCAGCAGCAGTTTCGGCTCTTTGAACCAAAACCTGTAAAAGCAAAAGTAAAAGATTAATGGAAACTTACAAAACAGCAACAGAAACTGAAACTTAACGTAAGGTGTTTATACTGGGGCTGAAAAATGACGTCTGCTTGCTCTTTGAAGTGCGTCCTGATTTGAAATTGAGATCCACTTCCTATGGAAGAACTTTAACCACTGCTATTAAGTTTTCTAAAGAAATGTTTCCAAGCAGCCCATTCTGCACTTGTAGACATGATGAAACGAGGAGGCGGTATTTCCAGTTTGCATGCTGCATGCTTCAAAGAGCCTGGCTGCTCCTATACTGTGATCTTGATGCCTGAAAATGGACTATCCAATCTTTCCTCCATCATCTTGTTACTGCTTGTGCAATGTATCTTGTTGGTTCATTGGTGTGCCTTCTCATTCATAAACTGAAAAGCATGCTTGTAAAAGTGTGCTGTATCTCTTCGTAATTAAATTATAACAACAGAGCAAAGGAACCCTGAGTTGACCGTTGCCTTTAGACTAATCAAAAGCTCATCGTATAGTTAAACTGCTTATTACTTATGATTTAGGAACACTGGGATTGTATTTTGCCTAACAATTGATTCATCTTTTTCATTGCAGAAGGAGCTGGTGCTCTTTGGTTTATCACTACACATCATTCACTTTTACTTTATTCTCCAAGCAGAAATTCAATAGGGAAATTCATTTTGGGTACACTGCTCATTCATTACGAAAATAGTAATTCTGTCAAAACTCTTCCTTGCGCAGATTTCATCAAGGAAGGTCAGCTCATCCAACATGCTTTCTGCCTGGGACATTATTCTCTGAAAACACAAGTCTGGTTTCCCAAGACAACAATAACAGTTAAAGCATCCAAAAAAAAACGCACTCTCAACTACAATTCATGTTTGCAACATTTACGCAAAAGATTTTAATTTGCTGAGATAGAATAACTGTGTATGTCTCTTGGCTACCACATCTGTTCTCTTCAAGTCAACTGATTATTCACTTTGACATTAACCTTCTAATGATTAACTGTTTTAATATTTGCATTATAGATCATTAAAGGAACAATATCATTATTTGACTTTTTTCTAAAGTCTGTAACTAGGCATTTTGTATCAGAGATAATAGGAAGTACAGATGCTGGAGAATCTGAGATAACAAGGTGTAGAGCTGGATGAACACAGCAGGCCATTTTGCTGCCTGCCCTGCTGTGTTCATCCAGCTCTACACCTTGTTAACTAGGCATTTTGTTTTGCTTTTGTTCAGTTTTAGTGAATTGTTATTTCTATTTTATGAACTCCTCCTCCCTGTTTGTATAGTTCACATCATTATTCCTGATAAGACCCACAAGTATGATATCATCAGCACACTTTCAAGATTGTAATGTCATTGTATTCTGAATAATAATCATTCACATAGAAAATTAGAAGTAAAGGAAATCACTTATCAAAAACAGAAGTGTAGGATTAATATTAAAATCATCCAATATTTTGGTAAGCTTAAATTAAGATGGTAAAACATTATTTACAGAGGATAGATGGAGCATGAAAAATTACATGGCTTATTATTTAGCTAGATTAGTGAAGCATTCTGCATCCATGATTATAGGCACATGTTAAAGTCAGTTTTGCCATCAACCTAAAATATATAGTAATAGGTATAGGTAGTAAATATGTAATAGGTAGTAAAAAAGCTACCTGACATCATGGGCCAGTAGATATTTGTCATAGAATCCTTACAGTGTGGAAGCAGGCCATTCAGCCCATCAAGTCCACACTAACCTTCTGAAGGACATCCCAAACAAACCCACTTCCCTACCCTATCCCTGTAACCTTGCATTTCCCATGGCCAATCTACCTAACCTGCACATCTTTAGACTGGGGGAGGAAACCCATCCAGACAAGGGGAGGATGTGCAAACTCCACACAGACAGTCAACCAAGGGTGGAATCAAACCTGGGTCTCTGGCACTGTGAAGCAGCAATGCTAACCATTGAGCCACCCTGCCACCCGTTTATGTTGCAGCAGTAGTGGTGCTGGCCAGTGGCATGGGAGTACGCTTCCACTAACTTGGCTAAGTCCAGCAGGGTCAACAGTTGAGGATACTGTCAAGACTGATGTCAAAATGAATAATCAGTTGACTTGGAGGGAACAAAGCACAGATGTGGTAACTAAGGAACATACACTGGTCACACTATCCCAGCAAATTAAATTTTTTTGTGTAAATGTTACAAACATGTGGTTGACAGTGTTCTTTTATTTGGATGCTTTATTGTTGTCTAGGTTTAGAGAATACTATCCCAGGCAGAAAGCATGTTAGATGAGCTGATCTTCCATGATAAAATCTGCTCAGGAAGAGTTTTGACAGAAGAAAAGATTCTGGAAAAACTGTCGGGATCATGGCCTGTAGAATTTCAGACTCAATGCATTTTGCAGGCATCCTGTCAAATTTTGTTCACAAAGGAACTTTAGAACAAATGCCATTTCCAAAAAAAAAACCACTTTCCAATAAAGTTACACACTGGCCATTTCCTAATTACATATCTAACTGAAACTGAAATGTAAGTATAAGACTTTAAAACAACTTGATTGCTATGCAGGATAAGTAAAGCCAAATATTATTTTAATAATAAAAATGTTAATCAGAAAAATAAAGTCTTTATTTTTTAACAATTTGATAACTTTCCAAGTTCTGCAAATTGTATAAGATAGCACTCGGAATAAACAGGTGAGCAGATTATTTGACCTGTGGATAATTTCCAAAGTACGGTTAATGAGAAGGGTTGCACGTAATTCCAAACAGTTCTGTGATTTAATTATAGTTAATCGCAACAAATAACAGTAAAATACACAATAAAAGAAAACCAGTAGCTCAGGCTCTACAGCTCTGGTCTTCTAAATCATTGGTTGTGAGTTCAAGTCTCATTGGGGGTTTGAAGCATTTCATAGCCCTACCCCTTTCAACAACAAAAGGAGCAGAATATGCTTTTGGTGGAGGCAATCACCTAGTGGTATTATCACTGGACTGTTAATCCAGAGACATAAGTAATGTTCTGGTGATCTGGGTTTGAACCATGCCATAGTAGAATTTGAAATCCATAACAATCTGGAAATAAGTGTCTAATGATGACCATGAAGCCATTGTTGATTGTTGGAGGAAAAACCCACCTGGTTCACTTAATATCTTTTAGGGAAGGTAACTGCCATCCTTACCTGGTCTGGCCTACATGTGACTCCAGATCCACAGCAAAGTGGTTGATTCTTAAAGTACCCTCTGGGCAATTAGGGATGGTCAATAAAT
Source organism: Ginglymostoma cirratum (assembly GCA_024137785.1). NCBI lineage: Eukaryota > Metazoa > Chordata > Chondrichthyes > Orectolobiformes > Ginglymostomatidae > Ginglymostoma > Ginglymostoma cirratum. Next base: position 3,775,726 of record JAHRHZ010000289.1, on the reverse strand, counting down.
ATGGGCCCAGCTAGTGATGCCCTCATCTCATGAATGAATTTTTTAAAACATCCTGGAACAGACTCTTACAGGGTTTTAGCAACATGGCCTATGATGAGAATTTTGGCTGAGTTGCGCATGAAGTCCAACGATGTTGAACATGAAGTTGGGAACAACTTGTTGTAACTTTTATGCATTTTCTGAGTGGCGAGGCAAGTGTCTCACTAGGCAGCAGTGAGTTACTTCATGGATTACACCTGGTTAAATTCCTTATTAACAACACACTTCATTCATTATTATTCAGCTTCCTATCTTACCAAATGAGCCAAAACAAGGTTGATGTTGAGAATTCTCGACATGAAGTCAGAGTGGGTGCCTGGTAACTTCAACTCACTGCTGGCTGCAAGGAGTCCTTCTGCAGCAAACAGCATCTCAGGGCATGATCGAAGGCCACCAGCCACTCATATCCCAAATCAGTGTACATTGGTGCTTGACATGACAACACCTCATGACCATCATAACACCTCTCTAATAGACTTGCAGATTGCTTAAGAAGCATTGACATGCATCCAGGGTGCACTTATAACTGGCATTGAATGGCTGCTGCAAGCCACTTTGTATACAGGGCTAGGCACCCAGCTTGTGGATTGGACTAGGTTGTGTCACATGGCAGCACAATTGCTTTCCCAGCACTCAGTCAGTTAGTGCCTACTTGCTTGCTCCAGGCATCCATGCCTTGCTTGTCCTTGCCATGCCAATTCCTACAGTCATACAACCAGGTCAGCAGGCCTCAGCCAAGATGGTGTGCATCTTGCTGTACCCCAATGTTCATCTCATACTTATACCATGTATCAGCAGCTTGTGCTGCAAACACATTGTGTGTGCAGCAAATAAGCAGCCATGTCTCAAAGTTTTAGAGGAGTAGTCCTCACAAGAAATTGGCAGTCTGCCCACCATGTTAATTAAGTAGTTAAACTTGTAAGAGCTCTATTCAGCCCAATAGCGCCCTGCCTACACCACCATGCAATTGGTGTGAGCAGTGGGGTGAGAGTGGACAACCTATGTTTTAAAAAGTTTTCAGACAGAGGAAAAACAAAGGTTTCTACCTTTATGGGCTGCTCTTTTCACATTGGGAGCAACACCCAGAAGATAGTACCCCCTTCCTTTCTCTTCAACTTTTACAAGATGGCCCTTAATCTTCCTAGCATCCCAAGGAGACAAAGCCTGCCCTGTTTTACTTAACTGGGTCTGGAATGCATTGGGGCCTTTACCTGGGGATTGCCTGCAGCCTTGGCAGTGTTCATAACTTAGCTCAGTCTGGAAGGGAGTACTGGAACTGTTGGACAGTCTAATCGGCCAACAGCTCCAAAGGGTGGGACTTCCTTAATGTAGCCTGCATGCAGCATGCTATTGAGTGGGATATGTTTCTTCTGGGCCTGTTGGTTGGTCACCAATTTCCTTTCTAGGGAGAGGACAAGGTGTCCACACCCTTGTATATTTCTGCCCATAGTCACAGCAACTGAAGATCTTCATTTTGCATTCATTGAGACAAAAGCAAGAATCCCAAATTCCAAAAGACAGTTGTTACAGATGTCCTGGGAATGAATGAGTAGGAGTAGGAAATAAAAATTCCTAGGATAATAAAAATTCAAGAAAGCAAAGGTTGCAATGGCAAATGGAAATGAGGGAAATGTCAAAATGTTATAGTACCCTTCCCAAAAAATATCGAAAGGAAGTTTGTGCTCTATTCCATCATTGGATAGAGTTAGAGGAAACATGCTGCTCAGATCTAACAATTAATCTTATCCAGTAGGACAGCTCAAAGTCTAATACATTCAACTAATTTATTCTGAAGTGCAGCATGTCCAGTAATTCTACCATTTTTGTACTTTCAATAAAGGATGTGCTGGCTGGGAGAATTGGGTTTGTGAATCACGCTGTACTGCCACTCCCATATCATGCTATATTTCAGCTTTGTCCATCATTGTCCCCTCCCAGCCCAGCCCTAACAGCACACAAAATTCATTGTTCTATTATTTTATATTCAAATGTGGCAGCCATTCTGCATACAGCACTATGTGTGGGGCAACACAGTGACTCAGTGGTTAGCACTGCTGCCTCACAGCACCAGGAACCCATGTTCAATCCCAGCCTAAGGTGACGGTGTGGTGTTTGCACTTATCCTTGTCTGTGTGGGTTTCCTTTGGGTGCTCTGGTTTCCTCCCACAGTCCAAAGATGTGCAGGTTAGATGGATTGGCCATGATAAATTGCCCTGTAGTGTCTAGGAATGTGCAGGCTAAGTGGGTTAACCATGGGAAATGTGGAGTAATGGGGAAATAGTTGGGGATCTGGGCCTGCTTGGGATGGTCTTTAGAGGGTCAGTGCAAACTTGATGGGCTGAATAGCCTCTTTCCGCACTATAGGAATTCTATGATTCAGTACAATGGATGCTTAATAAATTCATTTGTTGTGATGTTGGTTGAGGGAAGTATGTTACCAGGACACAAAGAACTGTTTATTAGCACTTCTTCATTTGACAAAATCGGCAAGGGTTCTACTTAATGTCTCGAACCAGATAGCCCTCACTTAGTACTCCCTTGTAGTGTCTGCCTAGATTATGGGCTAAAATTTGTCTGCTCTGTTTTTTTGGGTGAGGGTTCTAATTCATGACCTGCCTGTGACAATTCCAATGAAGAGGGCACCATGGAAAAATGGTACTCTCATCTAATTCCCACAAATGTAAGATGGGGTAAAATGGTTTCCTTGCTGCTACATGCTGCTAGCTGACTCCATACTCAGAAAGGCTCAATCAGCATTGATAGCACCTAGTTCAGCCTGCTCTTCTTAAAGTTGGGTTGTCTATTTTAAAGGCACACCTCACTGAACAATGTTTCTGGTGTTTAAAACATGGAAAATCAAACACTAGGGCAGAGAAAAAGTTCTAGGGTAACTGATCTAATGCTGAAGATGTTGATGGTGGAAGGGGCAGGCATTGCAAAGCCAGGGTTCTGTGAGGTGCTAGGATCTCCTCAAGGTTCACCCTCAGAAGGGAATCGGAGGAGGTTTACAGTTAAGCTAAATTCTGCAGTCTGGATCCAGTGAGCTGTCAGCAACACCACGAGGCTAATGCTCTCCTTACGCATAGGTGGTCAAGGTCATTGAAAGCAGTTTCACGTATTTCCTACCCCCTGCTTCATTGACCTGCAGCATTGTCACCACTCGAGATCAACTGATTTAATGATGTTGCTGATCAAAAATAAATTTATTTACCACATTTCCTTCAAAGTGGTGAGGAAAAAGGAAACAAACATTTTAAGCTGGTGTTAATGTAATATAAATGTAAACATGGAACAGTTCTGAAATAAATATTTAAAGTTGGGTTAAAATAGGAAATGCTGGAAATATAATAAAGAAACATTTACAGCTAAAATACTAGTAACTCTTGTTTAATAGGCTCAGGTTATTCTAAAGTGCAATGCTTACATATTCAGGTTTATTTCATATTTCCAGAATCCATAGTTTCCTTTTAGGCTAATCACCTGTGAAGTTTGTATATGGGACCCAGGCAATGATTGACAGATAAAATCTAGTAATTAGATTAATCACCCTGTGCACTGGTTCTTAGTCAAGTCGCGGATTTAGAATTGTTGCACAGTGATAATCTGCATTGTGATTTAGCTTTCCAAGTTAAAATGAATTTTGTCCTTGAAGTCACGTTAACAAAGGTTCTCCTCTGCTGCTATTTAATTGCTTAAATGTGGTAGAGGAGGCCTTCTGCCTTCTTGATTGAACTCATACTGATCCAATAAGTTTTCACCATGACTCTTTTTCAGCAATATTCGAACTTCCCATGGTGACAGCAACAAACTCTCACATCTATCTTTTTATGTCTAAAGTGGATGATTTCACACCTGATTGACTGATTGATTAAATGATCTATTGTTGTCACATGTACCGAGTTACAGTGAAAAGTGTTGTTTTGTGTGCTATACAGGCAGATCGTACCACACTAAGTGCGTCAGGGTAGCAGAACAGAGTGCAGAATGCAGTGTTACAGTCACAGAGAAGGTGCAGAGAGAGAGAGAGAGAGAGATCAGAATTAACATTTGAGAGGTCCATTCAAAAGTCTGACAACAGCAGGGAAGAAGCTATTCTTGAATCTTTTCGTTTGTGTACTCATGTTTTTATGTATTCTGCCTGACAGAAGAGGGTAGAAGAGAGTTTACTGGGTTCGAGGTGTCTTTGCTTATGTTAGAGATAGTGGGAACTGCCGATGCTGGAGAATCTGAGATAACAAAGTGTAGAGCTGGATGAACACAGCAGGCCAAGCAGCATCAGAGGAGCAGGAAAGCTGACATTTCGGGCCTAGACCCTTCTTCAGAAATTTGCTTTCCCGAGGCAGCAGGAAGTTAAGATGGAATCAGAGGATAGAAGTCAGGTTTGCATGATGGACTGGACTGAGTTCGCAACTCTCTGTAATTCCTTACGGCCTTGGGAAGAGCAGTTGCCAAACCACGCTGTGAAGCATCCAGATAAGATGCTTTCTATGGTGCATTGATAAAAATTTTCATGTACGGAACATCATTTGCTATTGTTCTGACAATTCACCTTTGAGGTCTGCATGTCAATGAGGAAAATTAGAGGGAACATAGCCCCTAGTGACTAGCTGCCAATGGACTCTGTAGTGATTGTAACAAGGTCAGCCAGGTGGACATTGTAGAATATGAGTTCCCTGATTTGGACCAGATTAACAGCCCAAATCAGGGAGTCCTGGCTGTCAGATACAAATAGGAATGTCAGGGGTTCTGTTTGCCCTGAGAGCTGGCTCTGAGAGAACTGGATCAGTGTCAAGGACTCTCCATGTGTATATAAGGGGTGAGTGGGATACCAGCCTCTGTGGTGTTATTTCAGACCCATTTATTCTACTCTTTTTTTCTGCCTGTTAGACAAACATTAATCCATGTCAATACATGACCCCTTATCGTACATGGTTTAATTTTTCTAACCAGCCTCCTGTGAGTGTCAATCAAAAGCTTTTGAAAATTTAAGTGTACTACATCCAAGGCTCTTCTTTACCAATTTTGTGAATAACACCATCCAAAGTCTCCAACAAGTTTGTCAGACATGAATTCCCATTCACAAATCTATGCTGGCTAGGCCTGACGAATCTGGTGAAATCTTTAAAAGGTGAATAAAGTAGCAGGCAGGGGACTACCTTTGGATAGTTTTATATATAGAATTTGTAGACTTTGTAATTTTATTCCTCCATCTACACTACTTAAAATTACACCTATCAGTAAACTGCAATCAGGAAACAGATATCTGATTCTCCAAGTCATCAACTGAGTGATTAATACGTTTGATGAATAGCTGACAACCTAACATAGATCCTTGTGGGACAGTCCAGGTCATATCCTACAATTAGAATACCTGCCCATTATCTCAACTCTGCATTACTGTTGCTGAGCCACTTTCTGTTCAGGTCAATAATTTGTCTTCAACTCTATAAATTTCAACTTAGAGCTCAGTCTCTTACGGGAGAGTATTATCGAATGCCTTCTGAATTCTAGATAAACTAATTCAAAGATATTTGCTTGTCTATCACTTAATTCACTTCCTAAAATTTCAACGCGATTCGCCAGGCACGACATACCCTTTACAAATTAATGGTGGCTTGGTCTGATCAGCTGAAAGAGTGCATGATGTTCAGTCACTCCATCATTAATTATAGACTCTAGCAATTTCCTGCAACCAGATGTTAGGCTAACTGGTCTATAATTCCCTTGTTTCTTACTTTCATCTTTTACACTGATGGAGAAATGCGGGCACAACTGCTTACATAGAATTCTCTGACCATATTTGGGTCATGATGTGGAGGCGCCAGTGTTGGACTGGGCTGGACAAGGTCAGAAATCACACAACATCAGGTTATACTCCAACAGGTTTATTTAAAAACACAAGTTTTCAGAGCCTCGCTCCTTCTTCAGGTGTTAGTGAGAGAGGTGGCATCAGACACAGAGTTTATATGTAAATGATCAAAGGGTCACACAACTGATGAGAATATGTTAAACAATCCTAAGCTGCCATTATATTTTTAATCAGTTAGAAGGCTTTAATTGAGTAATATATATGTGTAAATTCACAAATTTCTTTCAAGTTACTGCCCTGAGAGAACGAAACGTTTAACAGTGTAAAGAAGAGATGACATTTTAGGTCGGACAATGGGTGTTAGGTGCGAGGCCTTGTTTAGAATCTGTTTGTGTTTTGGTTTGGAGTCAGACTGGTTTTATTTCTAAAGTAGGAATTTATAAAACGCCACATTGACTGACTGTCTATAAATTGTGTGACTTTTGAACAAAATAGAACATTTCTGCAAATATAAATTCATCCCATAGATTTACATATGTATGTGTGTGTGTGCACGCGTGTGTGTGTGTGCACGCGTGTGTGTGCACGCGCGCATGTGTGTGCATGTATGTGTGCGCGCGCGCGTGTGTGTGGGGGGGTGTGTGTGTGTGCACGTGCGCGTGTGTGTGGGGTGGTGAGTGTGTGCGTGTGTGCATGTTGGGAGGGTGCGTGTGTGTGTGTGCGTGCATGTGTGTGTGCACGTGTGTGTGTGTCGGGTGTGTGTGTGTGTGTGTGTGTGTGTGTGCGCGCGCGCTCAACTCATTGATCACCAGTTCTTACGTGCCACAGCCAAAAACCGTAATGACCTCCTCAGAAAACAGACACGGGATACGACTGATAGGGTGCCTTTCATCGTCCAGTACTTCCTGGGAGCGGGACAAACTACGCCACGTTCTTCGCAGCTTTTAACACATTATCAATGACAATGAGCTCCTCGCCAAGATCCTCCCTACACCTCCACTTCTCGCCTTCAAAACAACCACCAAAACTTAAACAGACCATTGTTCGCAGCAAACTACCCAGCCTTCAGGACAACATCGACCACAACACTATACAACCCTGTTATGGCAACCTCTGCAAGATATGTCAGATCTTCAACATGGACACGACCATCACACGTGGGAACACCACCCACCACGTGCACGGCAGATACTCATGTGACTTGGCCAATGTTGTCTCTCACACACGCTGTAGGCAAGGATATCCCGAGGCATGGTACATTGGCAAAACCATGTAGACGCTACGACAATGGGTGAATGGACACCATGCAACAATTGCCAAACAGGGATGTTCTTTCCCAGTGGAAGAACACATTAGCCGTCAAGGATATTCGGCCTTGGATCTTTGGGTAAATGTCCTCCATGGTGGACTTCAGGATACACAACAACGCAGAGTCGCTGAGCAGGGGCTGATAGCCAAGTTCAGTCCCCATGAGGACGGCCTCAACCAGGATTTTGGGTTCATGTTGCACTACAGTTGACCCCACCATACTATATACTCTCACACACACACTCACACACATGTATACATTCACACACACAATCATTTACACAAACACACTGACATACACACACATACTTTCACACAGATCCTCTCTCATACACATGCTCTCCGCCAAGTGCACGCGCGCGCACACACACACACACGCATGCACATACTCTTTCTCTCTGTCTCTCCACCCCACCCCACACACACACAGACACTCGCACACACATTCTCTGTACCCCCCCACACTCTCTCCCACACACACACTTTTTCTCTCCCTCTCTTCCTCCAGCCACCCACCCACCCACACACAGACACACACTCTCCCACACACACACTCTCTCTCTCACTCACTCACACACACACATACACACACACACACTCACTCTCTCTCTCTCTCACACGTGCACACACATACACACACACACACTCACTCTCTCTTACACGCGCGCACACACACACTCTCACACACTCACACACACACACACACTCTCCCACACACACACACGTACTGTCTCCTCCCCACACACACGCACACGTGCGTGCGCACACACACACACTCATTCTCTCCGAGATAAAAGGTACTGCAGATGCTGGAGAATCCGAGATAACAAGCATGGGGCTGGATGAACACAGCAGGTCAAGCAGCATCATAGGAGCAGGAAAACTTGACGTTTCGGGCCTAAACCCTTCATCAGAAATGGGGGAGGGGAAGAGGGTTCTGAAATAAATAGGGAGAGAGGGGGAGGCGGATAGAGGATGGATAGAGGAGAGGATAGGTGGAGAGGAGGCAGACAAGTCGAAGAGGCGGGGATGGAGCCAGTAAAGGTGAGTGTAG
>JAHRHZ010000289.1:3723353-3762516 GCA_024137785.1 Ginglymostoma cirratum | reverse complement strand
CACACACACACACTCTCTCTCCCACACACACACACAGACGCACACGTTCTCTCTTACACACACACAGACACTCTCTTTTTCACACACACACATACACTCTTTCTTTCTCTCTCTCTCACACACACACACACTCACACTCTTTCTCTCTCTCTCACACACACACACTCTCTCTCACACATACACACACAGTCTCTTTTTCACACAGACACGCACATGTTCTCTCTTTCTCCCAAACAGACACACGCACTCTCTCTCTCTCTCCCACACACACACACTCTCTCTCTCCCACACACACACACACACCCCTACACACACACACACGCACACACACACACACACACACACACTCTTTTTCTCTCCCTCTCTCACCCCACCTACACACAGACCCCCACATGCACGCCCACTCTCTCCCCCCACCCCGCAACAAACACACATGCACTCTATATCCCTCGCCCAATTTTTCACTAACACACAAGCACGTACACACGTAAATCTATGGGGTGAATTTGGATTTGCAGATAGATTCTATTTTGTTCAAAAAGCACACAATTTACAGACAGTCAATGTGGCGTTTTATAAATTGTTACTTCAGAAATAAAACCAGTCTGACTCCAAACCAAAACACAAACAGATTCTAAACAAGGCCTGGCACCTAACACCCATTGTCCGACCTAAAATGTTATCTCTTCTTTACACTGTTAAACGTTTCGTTCTCTCAGGGCAGTAACTTGAAAGAAATTTGTGAATTTACATATATATATTACTCAATTAAAGCCTTCTAACTGATTAAAAATATAATGGCAGTTTAGGATTGTTTAACACATTCTCATCAGTTGTGTGACCCTTTGATCATTTACATATAAACTCTGTGTCTGATGCCACCTCTCTCACTGACACCTGAAGAAGGAGCGAGGCTCTGAAAACTTGTGTTTTCAAATAAACCTGCTGGACTATAACCTGGTGTTGTGTGATTTCTGACCATATTTGGGTCAGTTTGCAGGCAGATTACATCACTTTTGGCAAAGATCTCACAGAGTTTAGCGTTTGGCTGGGAGTCAGCAAAACAGCTTACTGACAGATTTCCCACCATCACTCTCATATTTCCAGTAATGCACAGAATTAGACAATAACATTGATTTTGTATCAATGATTTTCTTTCGTGCTATTTTGAGATTTGGATTTTTTTCACTGTTAAATGTATTTTAATTTTATAAAAGTCTGTAGTGAAAGAATTTGTAGTCCCCAGCAACAAGCATTTCATCATCAACGATTTGAATCCAATTGGATTTGAAATGTGAGCACAATTCCAACATATGACAACTTTTCAAAATGTTCCAGCACGATAAAGTTTATTTTGCATACAGTTTATGTGAAAAGGCCAGGCGGAGTACCTTATAGGGGTTTAAGCAACGTGGGCTATGGCATAATGTGTGATAGAATCAGACATGGAGTCCAGTAAGGCTCATGCACTTGGCAGCAGTGAGTTGGCAGTTAATAGGGATTGTTATTTGGTAAACATCTTGTTGACTGCACAACATGCTTCAATAATATTCAGCTTTCTATTTGTCATTCTCTCCAAACAAGCTGGATGTTGAGAAAACTTGACAAAGAAACCGGAGAGGGTACTTGGTAGATTCATCTCATCACCAGCTCTGAATGGGCTCAATGTTGCCTACGTCCAAACTGCAGCACAAGGCACAATCCATGGGCACCATGTACAATTAACAGCTTTGTATCTAGCTGTGTTATACCTAATATTACTTCATACTAACAGTAGCTACTTAAAATAGGAAGTTTTCTCTTTCTCCTCTCTTCTGAGATTGGTATGAATTGTATGGTTGTTACATAGTAAGAGAAGCCTTTACTTCATACCTTAGTGTGATCTTTGCATGCTTTACCAGCCAGAAACCTCCAAGACAAATCTTTCTAAATTTGTGGCCTCTGTCACATAGAAGAACATGAGCAGTAAGGTGCATGGGACCACGATCACCTCTAAGAACAAATCCAACCCACATGTTATCCTGAATGGGAATTTTTTTGTCATTATATCACTGTTGCTTAATTAAAAACCTGGAACTCCCTTCCTAACAGCCCTGTGAATGTATTTACACCATACAGACTACTGCAGTTCAAGAAGTTGGCACTTCTCAAGAGCAATTAGGGTTGGACCATTAATGCTGATTTAGCAAGTGACATGCAAATCCCATAAACATCCAAATCCCATAAATGAATCCTAAAAGCATGAAATAATTAATGCTGACAACATGGACTCAAGATGGAATGTTCTAAAAGTGGCTGTACTGAGTGCTCTCATGTCGAGCCCAAAAAAAAAATCACACAATAAAAATTCTATAAAATGTGACACCTCGCCTCAATACAATAACTGGACCACTTGCCGTACCAAATCCTTTTATGATTTAAAGCTAGAGTTACTTCATAAGTGGAAATGGTATGAGGGACTAAAGTGACGGCTGGCAGCTTTCTGCAGCTGCTTTGGTTTTCGCACAATGTCATTTCAGCTGTTTTGCGGCAGGAGTTTGGCCTGGGTGGTGTGAATCTAAGTAAATAAAAGTGACTACTGACACTGCTTTGGTTCCAAACTTACATCTGCTTAGAGTCTCAAAAAGCTGCATCTATTTGCTTAGTATGCTGCTCATTATTGCCAGCCTCTTAGCCCTAATTCTAAATGGAATACAATACAAATTGAACAGAAGCAGACGTTAAAAAGATCATGTTTGTCATGGCTGACAGATTAGATTAGCCCTCCTGCAGATTTTACAGGTTATGCTGCATAGATTTAGTCCAGTTAATTCCAAGTAGTTCTCAAAGAGAGTATCTAAGACAGCAATCGAATATTCTGAACATGTCCAAACTAAACCTGTTGCAATATTGCAAACTTGAAATGCTCCTATGTGCTCGTCTATCTCGTCTGTTCTTGCACATACATACATGTTTCACTATTAATTTTTTTGGTATAAATCCAGACTGTTTTGAACCTGTGCGTAATTCAGTTTGTTTTAAAGTAGGGTCACAACATACAATTTTAAACTGTGGCTGAACAAATCAGATGCAAGTTGTGTGAACCCGTCCATCAATGGGAAGGCGGTACTTGTCCAATTGGTGTAGGCTCCTCTGTCGACATCTAAAGCGCACGCTGGATTGGTTCAATGAATCATTGCAACTTTTAATCATGGGTGCCTTGCTCATCAGTGGACATTTTTTAGGGGGATATTGTGCTGTCCAGTTGTTAGACATGTGATAGTGTCTCAAGTTTCATTGGGAAATTCATGGCAATAACAGGCAGCACTGCTGTAGTCTGAATTCATACATTCTTATTTCGTATGGTCTTAACTTCACCTTTGTTTAATTTACCTGTTATCACTTTCTTAATGATGTACGTCAACATTTTCCCGACAACAGATTTGCATGTGCACAGATGCTTGAAGGCAACAGGATAGAAAAGGTGCGTAAGGAAACATATGGAATACTTGTATCAGAGATAAAAGGTACTGCAGATGCTGGAGAATCCGAGATAACCAGGTGTGGAGCTGGATGAACACAGCAGGCCAAGCAGCATCAGAGGAGCAGGAAGGCTTGACGTTTGGGGCCTAGACCCTTCATCAAAAATGGGGGAGGGGAAGAGGGTTCTGAAATAAATAGGGAGAGAGGGGGAGGCGGATAGAAGATGGATAGAGGAGAGGATAGGGGGAGAGGAGACAGACAAGTCAAAGATGCGGGGATGGAGCCAAAAACGTGAGTGTAGGTGGGGAGGTAGGGAGGAGATAGGTCAGTCCGGGGAGGACGGACAGGTCAAGGAGGCGGGATGAGGTTAGTAAGTAGGAGATGGAGGTGCAGCTTGAGGTGGGAGGAGGGGATAGGTGAGAGGAAGAACAGGTTAGGGAGGCGGGGACAAGCTGGGCTGGTTTTGGGATGCGGTTGGGGGAGGGGAGAATTTGAAGCTTGTGAAGTCCACATTGATACCGTTGGGCTGCAGGGTTCCCAGGCTGAATATGATTTGCTGTTCCTGCAGCCTTCAGGTGGCATCGTTGTGGCATTGCAGAAGGCCCAGGATGGACATGTCGTCTGAGGAATGGGAGGGGGAGTTGAAATGGTTCGTGACTGGGAGGTGCAGTTGTTTGTTGCGAACTGAGGGCAGGTGTTCTGCAAAGCGGTCCCCAAGCCTCCGTTTGGTTTCCCCGATGTAGAGGAGGCCACAACGGGAACAGCGGATGCAGTATACCACATTAGCAGATGTGCAGGTGAACATCTGCTTGATGTGGAAAGTCTTCTTGGGGCCTGGGATTGGGGTGAGGGAGGAGGTGTGGGGGCAGGTGTAGCACTTCCTGCAGTTTCAGGGAAAAGTGCCGGGCGTGGTGGGGCTGGAGGGGAGTGTGGAGCGGACAAGGGAGTCACGGAGGGAGTGGTCCCTCCGGAAAGCAGATAATGGTGGGGCGGGAAAGATGTCTTTGGTGGTGGGGTCTTTATTTGGTGAAGCGTTGAACACAAGAGAAGGGAGGTTATGGTGGAGCTGCATAAGACTTTAGTTAGGCCACATCTGGAGTACAATGTGCAGTTCTGGTTGCCACATTACAGGAAGGATGTGGTTGTAGGAGAGATGATTTACCATGATTTGTCTGGACTGGAACACTTCGGTTATCAACAGATGAGATAAGCTGGGATTGTTTTCCTTCGAACAGAGAAGGCTAAAGGTGGACCTGGTTGTGGTGTGCAAAATTATAAGGGACGCAGATAGCGTAGATGGAAAGAAAAGTTTCCATTTAGCAGAGGGATCAATAATCTGGGGCATATATTTAAGGAAAAGGGCAGGAAGTTTAGAGAGGATTTAAGGAAAGCATTTTTACACTCATGGGGTGATAGGTATCTGGAACTCTGTCTGAAAGGGTGGTAGAGGCAGGAACAATCACAACATTTAAGAAGTATTTAGATAACCAGTTGAAACACCAAAACATTCAAGGCTATGGGGCTAAAGCTGGAAAATGGGACTGCAGTAAATAGGTGCTTGAGGATTGGCATGGACATGATTGGTCAAAGAACCTCTTTCCCTGCCATAAAACTCAATGGGGGGAGTGTCGTAGAGGTCTGAGCAACGCATATAATGGTGAAATATGTAGCAGAATTGAGTGACAAGAGCAACAAAGCCCATTTTAAGGTTAAAATCATTTCATTCCATCTTTTACACTTTTCCAAAGCTTGACAAGATTCTTACTAAGCAGCGATGAGATGCCAATTGACAGGGATTATTGCTTATTAAATGTCTTGTAAATACCATAACTCACCTCATTAAAATTCAGCCTCCTACCTTACTAAATGCACCAAATAAGTCAGATGTCAGGAAAAGTCAACCAGGAAAAGCAGTCCTGAAGAAGATTAATGCCCGAAACATTGATTGCTCCTTTCCTCCAGATGCTGCCTGGTTTGCTGTGTTCTTCCAGCTTCCTGTTTGTCTACCTTGGATTCAATCATCTGCAGTTTTTTTGTCTCAAACCAGATTATGTCTTAATATTGTGAGTGGGAAATGGAATTGGAACTTTACCTGATCCCAAACTAGTGCTGAGTAGGGGTAAGGCAAACAATGACTCTTTGGGATTTTTACCTTTAATTGGTATGAAAATAGGATATTTGTCAAATAAGGGCGGTGAGCAGGCTCACAAAGCCTAAGAGCCAATCTGATGCCTTCCGGCTTAGAAAGACCATGAGGATGTAATGGAAGGTCAAAGAGAGGGTGCTTAAGCATGGTGGTATCATCTTTTCAAACTTTAATTAGAAAAATGGCTTTTGCAGCCAGGCAACTGTGTGGCTGCCTCCAATACCTAAACCAGTCCCTGACAACTGAAGATTTCCATTTGGCCTCCTCTAATTGGATTTATCAAGATTTTTGTGAGCCCAATTAGCTGCTCAATACAGGGGGTAGATAACTTTGGTGATGCCAATTGTGCTTCTGCAAAAGTAACCTGGAACTAAATGGAATCAGGCAATTGGCATGCTAGCCAGCAGAGCTAACTTTTATGTTTAGCTACAATGGAACTCAATTCTGACATGGGCTAAAAATTGAGCCCTAAGTATCTGAATAACTGCTTATTACTTCATAAGTCTTATGAAATTAGTACTTTGGTGGTTGATAGAATCAGTTTTATTCCAATTTTGGAAAAGTGCAATTGGTCTCTTAATAACATTTATTGCTCCTTTATACCCAGAAGACGTAATAATCCTAATCGTAGCAGTAGAAAATCACTTGAATTACTTGTTACTTCTTTAACTATTTACATAATTACTTCATGATTGAATTTTATAGCATCTTTTTATGGTATATGAAGGACATAGATTATTTATAATACTTTATATGATTCCCCTTCTTGTACTCTAGATATTTTTGGCTTCTATTTTACATCTAACTCTCATAAATAAGCTTTAACTTTCCTGAGTGTGCCTAAGATTGAGCAGAGTTAACTTCATTAGATTTGAACTACTGGTTTTAACAAGTTGGTTCATGTAATTGCCTCCAAATTTAAAAGAAACTAGACAACACTATATTTTGGCCGAGGTTTTGACTGACGAAAAACTATTAAAGCCTAAAACAACGGTGAAAGTGTAACTACAAAACAATCTATATCTTTGTAGTAGCTTTTACCTTAAAAATTCTGAATAGCTTCTGATAGTTCTTTTAAATTGTCAAAAATGTTAATAGCGTTTTTTTAACACCACAAAACCTGTCTTTTCTCTCCTTGAAGGCTTTAGAGAGACTCATCAAATAGAAAACGACAGATTAATAATTACCTTCCACTCTGGAACCGAGTGAATTTCAATGTGTCTGTTTAAAGATAAAACGATTCCTAGCAATCAATTTGAACAACTCCCAGAAGATGCTTGCAATTGAATTTAATGGCTTGTCTTTCTCCAACTCGACTCAACTTCTCTCAAATGAACTTGATAATTATTGTAACAATTGTATCAACTTGAATTTGTACAGTATGGTACGTCATTTGTGGGTGAGTGAGGTTGTTTTTTTAAACTTTTTGTGTAACTGACAAAAAGTATCATGGTTATACTCAATCTCATGCTAGTGGTTATGCACATTTATGTTACAGCTACCAATTAAACACAATATTCCATGCCCAATAGAGACCTTACAATTTCTGATAGTTCATAACCATAACTGGCATTCAATAGAGAATTAGAAGATATTCAGTGACATAATTATAGTGCAAATCTTACTCTTACTTGTTACGGTAAATGTAGAGGATTCTTGAAACCTCAGTGGTAAGTATGTTCAAGAAAGAGATTGCTAGATTTTTAGTCGCGGATGACATCAAGGAAAATGGAGATAGTGCAGCAGTTGAACTGCATGATCAGACATGATCTGGAATGACAGGACTGGTTTGAGTGGCTAAATGGTTTACTTTTGCTCCTATGTTCCTCTGTTCTGACTAATTTATGTTTACTCCAGGATATGACAGTTTGATTCATATGCATCTCTGTACCATAAGGTATTTTCTGTCCTTTTCCATTTTGTCTAAAATACAGTAAATTTGTCTACCCAATCTACTCTTTGACCAAAAAAAGTCTTGATATTAGGGAATGAAATAACAGCACAGGGCCGTTTTCCCATCACCACCTTACACGGCACGGTGGCTCAGTGGTTAGCACTGCTGCCTCACAGCGCCAAGGACCCAGGTTCAATTCCACCCTCAGGCGACTGTCTGTGTGGAGTTTGTACATTCTCCCTGTGTCTGCATGGGTTTCCTCCAACATTCCAAAGATGTGCAGGCTAGGTGGATTGGCCGTGCTAAATTGCCCACAGTGTTCGGGGATGTGTAGATTAGGTGGGTTATAGGGGGATGGGTCTGGGTGGGATGCTCTGAGAGTCAGTGTGGACTTGTTGGGCCAAAGGGCCTGTTTCTACATGGTAGGGACTCTGTGATAATGATAATGTCACCCCTTA
Source organism: Ginglymostoma cirratum (assembly GCA_024137785.1). NCBI lineage: Eukaryota > Metazoa > Chordata > Chondrichthyes > Orectolobiformes > Ginglymostomatidae > Ginglymostoma > Ginglymostoma cirratum. The sequence continues at coordinate 3,754,556 of JAHRHZ010000289.1, read as the reverse complement.
TTTACATATGCACAGCATATGGACTCTGACTAGTCAGCTCAGAGCCAGCTAGAATGAGGAGACTCTCTGAATCCCTTGTTTGTGTTAGTCAGCCAGGGCTCCCTGACTGGGCCAGGTTAACAGAAGCAATCCAGGGTCTCATAGTCAATGAGATCAACCTGGCCTTTGTTCCAATCAGTACAAAGGATGCTGAAGTCAATACGTTAAAGTATAATCTATATTTTGTGACATTTTCACCCCTCACTGGGGTAACATCCGAGATGTCAGGCTATTTCCAGAGTTCACACAGAAATTAAAATTTTTATCGAAGTATGCAAAGTGCCCAAACTGCACTGTCTGAGACTAGATTAACAGAAAAGGTTGAGAATTTTTGCACTTGACAAGGATCACTATTTATTATAAATAAGTAGATCCTAACTACAGGTAAACAGCTATAAACTAAAGACATACATCTCCAACAGTTAAAACTTAAAACCCTTTCTAGAACAGTCTTACACATGCATACTGAGACAGACAACAGCATTGGTTTTATGGATAGAGGGAAAAACATATGGAAAAGGTTCAATGGCACCTGTCCTCAGGTTTTGAGGGGGTGTTCCTTTTGTTTCCCAAGGCCTTCAGTTCCCTGATCTTTTCATTCACGTTCCTTCACTTCTTCACAGGACGTGCAGAGTGGCTGGTTCACAAATTATAAAGTTTTTGATTTATTTATTAGAAGAAACAGCTTACAGCAACTGGTGGGAGAAAATAATTTGGCTTTCTTCAGGCTTTATTTATGTCACTGGAGAGACAACCCTCTGTCCTTTAAGCAGTTCAAAGGCTTCTGCCAGCATCATTTGTACCCACAAGCTGTTCAGTTACCCAACAGCCAATCAGAACATTTACTTGCACTTTCTGACAGAGTATGAAATTATTGGAATGGACTTTAACTTTAAAACACACGGTGATTTCAATACTGCAGTCAAGGAAATAAGAACTTGACAGATTGTGGGAAGGAAGTCCCAGAGGGAACCCAACCTATCATCAAGTGGAGAATGTACAATTAACCGAAACTGACTACTGATTGTATGACCGCTAACTGCTTAATAATATGACATTGTGCTGTTATAGAGTTTAGTATTAAGAGAAATATGGTTGTGAGGGAGTTCTATTGCTAGAACATTGTACCACTGTGGTTTAAATTTACAATTACGTGTTCAAACATATTTACTTTATTAAACATATGAAACTGTAAGTGAGTAACTAATTTATTCACTTGCAATTGATTGTTCAAAATTAATTACAAACCTTAGCAGATTAAATGGAAAGCTTACTCTGGTATGATGACCCCTCAAGAAATGTTATTAAAATTGTATTGTAGTTATCTCATCCAATATCAACAAACATCTCAATCTTCAGCCTGGTATAATGAACATGGATTACTGTATTCATCTGGTGATCGCTCTTCAGGCAACTGGGACCCTATACATTTGCTAGAGGATTGCTTTCTGTACTAAAGAGGACTATCTTTTTACGCATATGCTGCGGCAGAACTTTTCAGCATCATGGGAAGCAGTACTGCCCTTGGTATTTTCATTGTACCATGATAAGCAATTACATAACGTGCTGTCATCAGATTTTGTGATCCCCAACCAAAGTGCTCAGCATCAATTTCTGGCAAATCTCTCTTCACCAAGTCACAGTCAAGTGGTGATCGTTTATTACAGACAGGGTAAAATCAATATAAAATCTTCCATTTAAGAAATAGGATAACAGAAAATTAGAATATTGCTAAACATTCTGTGCTTATTATTTCAACCATTTTCCAGAATTGTTTTTTTCATTCTCAGCACAAAATGTGTCACCTCTCGTATCAACTGTGGCTCAGTGGTGTCACTTCTGCCTTTAACTCAGGAGATTGTGGGTTCAAGTGCTGCTCCCGATACTTGGAAAATTTAAACTGATATAGCAGTGTGGGTCTGAAGCAGTGCTGCACTACTGGAGGAATTGCCTTTCGGGAAGATTGTTAATCTAAGACTCCATTGACACCTTCAAGTGAAAATAATTGAGATTACTTCAAAGAACAGTTGGGGTACACTGGCTGACAAGTTTTCTTCAATAATTATCACTGTAACTGATTATTCAGTCTTTGTCACCTTTCCAGATCTGGAACCTGGCTATAGCAAACTGGATGTCATGTTTACTACATTTCAACATTTAACTAAAATATGCTTTGGAACATCCTGATGTCATGAAAGCCACTATAAAAATACAAGTTTTTATAAGATGTCTTTTTAATAAATCCCTATAATAAAATCTATAAAATATACATTTTGTATGGCACAAAACATGCTATCGATTAGACAGTTCTCCAGTTTATTGTCACTGTCTTGTATATAAAAGTTAAGGGATGACATGAGGTTTTGAATGTTGGTTATGAACTGTACTTGATAGATAATGTCACTAAGTGAGTAAAGGGAAAGTACTGAATGGAGAAGAGGTAGCATGTAAAGATACGAAGTCAATAAGGTCATGTAAACTTCATTAACCTTTACAGCTTATCTAGAGGCCTCCAGAACCCCTCTGTACCGCTCCCTGTCCCATCTACTCCTTACACCATTGCCCTATAGTGATGTATCAGGGAACTTTAAAACATGCTCTCTCCTGTTGCATTGTTTTCTCTCTTCTTTCTATTCAGAACATCTTTCCAAACCATTTCCAGCAGTGTCTGCTGCCAAATGAATCTCCCCTTTTACAGGTGTAGCTTGACTTTATATATTCCTTGCTAGTCTTAAATGGCGCCAGCCTCATGAGATGAACAGCCACTCAGCAATGTGCTTAGCATTGAGCTTCATGATACTATCATATCAATTAGCAGTCAGTTCAATCTCTCACCCGGTTTTCTTCCCTATACAATCTTCAAAATAGAAAGAGGCCATCTGTCTCAACCTGTCAGTGCTGAAACTTTGAAAGAGTTCAACAATTGGTCCATTTTACATGCCAACAATGAGCCACACAGATGGCAGTGCTTTCATAAACCCTGTAATTATAACAATCTGTTTGTTCACTGAAGAATCAAGTCCGTTTCAAAGATGTGTTCATATTATGGCCAAATAGATTGACTATCAACCTTTGAACCATGATTCCTTGTCACTTATACGATGGAAAGGACCTTGGAGCATCTGTCTTCATTATTCAGATCTCTAGTCTAAAACATGTATGTAAAAATGTGCGTTACCACAGCAACGCAGTCTCCCTGAGCAACACAGCACAATGAAAATGCCACTTCAGCAGAAACACCAAAAGGAGTAATGGTTTCTCAATTCTCAAATGGCCAACATTTTAGGGGAGGACAAAGAAAATGTTTGAAAGCCACCCTGAGACTCTTCTTGAAGCATGACAGAATTGTTATTAATGATTGGAAGGAGCTTGCTCCCAAGTGTTCAGAATGGCAACAACTTGTCCATCAGGCTGTATCAGGCTGTCACAGCATGAGACATGTTATTGGCACCAGAGAAGGAAAGAAAAAGAAGCAGATTCTGCAATCTTGGTCCTATCACTTTGTGGTATATCGAGCTCCATGTGCTCTTGAGATCATCACTAGATTGTGGTTATGAGCGTGACTTGGGGGATCATCAGTTGAGCTGGGCTGTGGTTATAGAGTCAGAGAGTCATAGAGATGTACAGCAAGGAAACAGACCCTTTGGCCCAACTTGTCCATGCCGACCAGACATCCCAAATAAATCTAGTCTCATTTTCCTTCCTATTCATATACTCATCCAGATGCCTTTTAAATGTTATAATTGTACCAGTCTGTACCACCTCCTCCGGCAGCTCATTCCATACACGCATCACTCTCTGCATGAAAAAGTTGCACCTTAGGCCCCTTTTAAGCCTCTCCCCTCTCACCTTAAACCTATGCCCTCTAGTTTTGGACTCCCCACCCTGGGGAAAAGACCCTTGTCTATTTACCCTATCCATGCCCCTCATGATTTCATAAACCTCTATGAGATCATTCCTCAGCCTCTGACATTCCAGGGAAAATTGTGTGTGTGAGAGTGAGAGAGAGAGAGAGGAAGTGTGTGTGTGTATGTGTGTGTGTGTGTGTCAGAGAAGGTCTGTATGAGTGTGTGTGTGTGTGAAAGAGTATGTGTGTATACGTGTGTGAGTGTGTGTGTGAGAGTGTATAGTATGGTGGGGTCACCTGTAGTGCGACATGAACCTAAAATCCCAGTTGAGGCTGTCGTCATTGGTATCGATCCTGGCTATCAGCCTCTGCTCGGCGACTCTGCGTTATTGTGTATCCCAATTTCTGCCTTGGAGGATGTTTACCTGAACATCTGACACGGAATGTCCTTGGCCGCTGATGTGTTCCGCCACTGGGAGAGAACATCCCGGCTTGGCCATTGTTGCACGGTGAGCATTCATCCATTGCTGTAGCGTCCGCATGTTTTCGCCAATATACCATGCCCAGGGCATCCTTGCTTGCAGTGTATGAGACAGACAATGTTGACTGAGTCACATGAGTATTTGCCGTGCATGTGTTCCCATGTATGATGGTAGTGCCCATGTCGAAGATCTGACATGTCTTGCAGAGCTTGTCATCATGCACATGCACACACTCTCCCTCTCTCTTACACACACACACCTCTCTCTCACTTTCTCCCTCACACACACATAGTCTCTCTCCCTCTCTCTCACACTTGCACACACACTCTCTCTTTCTCCCTCACTCACATGCACGCAAGCAAGCACACACACATGTAAATCTATGGAATGAATTTGCATTTGTAATTGCAGATACATTCTGTCTTGTTCAAAAAGCAAACAATTTGTAGACAGTCAATATGGCATTTTATAAATTCCTAGTTTGGAAATATAACCAGTCTGACTCCAGGTTAAAGCACAGATGGTTTCTAAACAAGGCCTCACACCTAAAATGCATTGTCTGACCTGAGATGTCACCTCTGGAATACTAATGAAACCTTCAGTGACTTCAGGGACAGTGACTTGAAAGAAATTCTCGGATTTACATATTAATCAATTCAAACCTGCATCTTCTTTCTAACTGATTAAACAGCCATCTTAGGTTTGTTCAATAGATTCGCATCAGTTCTATGACCTTTGATCTTTTGCTTGTAAATTCTGTGTCTGATGCCATCTCTCTCACTGAGATCTGAAGAAAGAGTGAGACTCTGAAAGCTTATGTTTTCAAATAAACTTGTTGGACAATAACCTGGTGTTGTGTGATTTTTGACCTTATCCACCCTAGCCTAATACTGGCACCTCCACACCATTGTACAAATAAGAAATGCCTTTGGTTTGTTTGTTGGATAGATTCAAACTCTGATGTTTATTTGTTTCTTCATATGCTACTGTACAGAATTGAACTGCTTCAGTGACTATGTATGTATATAAAGATATTTTTATGAATAAATTATATTTTTGAAATAAAAAATAAGCTTCATGTGCCCAAAGAGATGTGGTTCAAGAACTGGTCTGTTCAATCACATGAAAACCTATGGCAGAAGCTCATTGCCCTGAGAAGACATTATTCGTGAGTTGACGAACAGCCAAGGAGGAGCAGGCAAGCTGCCTGTTATCCACAGTTTCCAGTAGACACCAGGCATCTGCTCCTGCTTGTTTTATATTGCCACTGAAGTTACATTTCTGTCACACTTTTACATGTGCCAAATATCAGTACCAAGTCTAGTATCCCTAATAATATGTTGGCTTTTAAATGAACGGGTAACCTCGTTCAACTAAGTAAAGCTGAGAAGTTTAAAAAAACCCTGAATATTCAGGTATTTTCCAGGAATCAAGTATGAGATATTTTGCAAATAACTTTTAGCCGCAGTGGTGCCATTGGACTGAATTTTACCAGGAACATCAGGAACCTGCTTTGGGTACAAGTTCATGTGTGCTTCAGCAGCTCATCTGCTGATTTCATTTTCAGGGAGGTGGTCAGTTAAGAGGCAGCCTCTCCTGAACACATATATTGACAACTATCTCATTGGTATTCTCCTGGCCAACTGGCTACAAGACATTGGGACAAAATAAGAACTGTCTCCACTGCAGCCAAAGTGATAGGGTGATAGCTACTTGAATCATTGCTATTTCTATTGTCAGAAGAAAATTGCACCAGTGCCATAAGAAGGTCAGTACAACAGTCTCACCTCACTCCATCTCCATAACCCAGGGCCGTAGCTAGATGTAGTGGGAGGCCCAGGGTAAATAAATCCTTCTGAGGGCACTTAGATGGCATGGATAAACTTCATTGTAAATAGACTCTCACATCTGTAAACGTCTGATGAATTCTCATTTGGCTGTAGGTCTGGTTAAGAGGCTACCATGTCAGTGTTAAGCAGTCTCTTCAGAACTCCCAGTTTGGAAAGAAGTTATATAGGTGAGGCGTTTCTGACCTCTGAGGAGCATCCTACATAATGACAGAGTTAATATACACGTTGATCCTTACGTTCATGACTTGGTACTTTGATGAGGAGATTTTGGATTGTCGTGTTAATGTGAATGCCTTCTAATAGGACCTTGCCTTCACTTACGTTCCACACTGACAGTCACGATGTGTATGTGATGACGTGATCATTCACAATTGTACACTCCTTGGGGGGATAAAGGTTCCTTAAGTCTCACTTAAGGATGATTCACGTCTGATCCTCCATTAATATCCGAAGTCTGCTTCATAGCACGTTGTTCTGGTGGCAATAGAAGTTTTCAGTGCAGGTTGTGCAACTTCAAATGTTCCCAGTTAAACATTGTGTACTCATTTTGCAAAGTATGCAAAATCACAGATGTTGATGGCTGAATGTTCCTGGGTAGTTCAGAAGGATCCAGGTCAGGATGCCCTATAATGGCCATGGCAGAACTCAGTACACAGCTCTTGGGTACATAATCATGACTGATACCTCAGAAGCTAACTTTGCTTAATGCCATGTGAAGTTAGAATGCTGCCTGAATGTGCGTTAATCTTTTCTTAACTCCCATCAGAGCAGACAATGTTGTTATTATTGAATGTGGGAGCAGCACTTCTTGTAAAGCTTTGAAACATTTGTTAACAATAAGTTCTTTTACAAAAGAAATAGTGAAGCAAGAAGCAACAAAAGAAGCTGCATTTGCTTTTGTGACTAAACAGGGACTGTTTGCCTTTGTGACAAAAGTCAATATTTGCTGAATGATATCTGGATCCAAACCAAATCTCTTGGAAGAGATTATTAATTAAACTTTACCTAGCTTACTGCACTGCTATATCAAGGAGAAACTGATGCCCCCCCACCCCGGTCAATATCCTTATCTTCCTCCTTGGGAGATGTTTTCTATCCAAGCTTTTCAGTGTTCATTTCATCCTCTCTTTGTTTGTTCCAGTTTTGCAGAGCACCGTGTACCAAGATTATGCAGCTCATTATGTCTGGACTGTACTGCAAGGCCTTGAATCCAAGCATGACATCTTGAGGAGCTCTATCATTTGTTGAACATGGTCTTGGTGGAAAATGGGCTGTATTGTATCTGTAACTCAGCTTCAGTCAGGATTCATACTCAGAGTTGGAGACGGTAACCCTTGTCTACCAACAGCTATCCTTGAACGCATTCTGTCATTTGAGGGATGCAGGAATTTGAGGGTAATTAAGAATATAGATATCATGGCAGCTTCCAGGACACCCAGTGTAGACATCTATGATGTGGTAGCAATGAGTTGGACCTTAATAGAAAAGGGTTCCACACTATCAATGAGTTCAGCTGAACTATAATATGGCACTCAGCACCACGTATGTACAATTGACCAGGGGAGGACTGTGATGTTGGAAAATCCTACTTCCCAGGTTGACCTCATTGCAGGGAAAAGAGATGAAGTGGTGTGACCTTGCACAAGTCACAATTGTGACATTCTTGATACATTTGTAGGTTGAGAATTGGGAGATTCTGCACAGATCACCAGTCCTTGGAAGGACTCCATTGCATAAAAAATTTTAAACTTCTGTCACCTTGATGACAACTCGATCAGTTTGTGAGTCGGCTTCAGCAGATGACACCGTGTACTCCCACAGATAAAATGAAACAAGCTTTCTCCACCCATTTTGAATGTCTGGTAGCCATTTATTATGCTTATTGAGCAGTTGAGATTTGGTGGATAGAAACATAGATAAATAGGAACAAGATATAGGTTAGCTATCATCATCATCGTCGGTGGTACTTCGCAGGTGAGAGTGACTCTCTTCCACTCTTAGGGTGAGTCTATACAGACCGAAGTAGCTATTGCAGCCTATGTTACAGTTGAGGCAGGTGGTGGTCGTGGAGCTGGTGTGGCAGCATGCTGCTATCACTATTTTTGCCTGGCTTCCAGTTTTTCCCGATGGCAAGTCTCAAAGTGCTCAACGCCTTCATAGATGTTCGTCCTCCACTTTGGAGGGTCTTGGACCAGTGATTCCCTGATGTCTCTGGGAATGCCGCACTTCACTTGTGAGGCCTTGACGGTATCACTGAAGCATTTACTCTGTCCACCTGTCGTTTTGAAGTTGGGAGTAAAGCATTAGTTTGTAGGGCCTTGTCATCATCATAGAATCCCTACAGTGTGGAAACAGGCCTTTTGGCCCAACAAGTCCGCACCGACCCTCAGAGCATTCCACCCAGACCCATCCCCTATAATCCACCTAAGTTATATGCCCCTGAACACTACAGACAATTTTAGCATGACCAATCAACCTAACCTGCACACATTTGGACTGTCAGAAGAAACCCACACAGACATGGGGAGAATGTGCAAACTCTACACTGACAGTCGCCTGAGGGTGGAATCGAACCAGGGTCCCTGGTGCTGTGAAGCAGCAGTGCTAACCACTGAGCCACCGTGCCGTTTGTTGGTCATGTGGATGACTTGCCTGATCAAGGGTGGTCAGTGCCTCAATGCCAGGGATGTTGGCCTGGTTGAGGATGCTGGTGTTGGTGCATCTTTCTTCCTGGTGGATTTGCAGATCTCATGCAGGTAGCATTGTGGTACTGCTCTGGTACCTTGAGGTGTCTGCTGTAGACAGTCCACATCTCAGAGCCATATAGGATAGTGGTACCACCACAGCTCTATAAACCATGATCTTTGTGTCAGATCTGATGTTGCTGTTCTTGTACACCGTTAGATATAAATATAGGTTAGATCTAGACAATAGACAATAGATTCAAGCCTGCTCCATCATTCAATACAATCATGGCGGATTGTCCAACTCAGCATCCTGTTCCCACTTGCTCCCCCTACTCTTTAATTCCTTTAACCTTAAGAAGTAAATCTAGCTCTTTTTTGAAAACATGTGTTGTTTTGGCCTCAATCACTTTCTGTGATCATGATGAACTGCTATCCAGGTTGTACTCCTGAGAGTGTGTTCCAGGCTAGGCCTGAAAGTCAGGATTCCCCTCCCTGCCTTCATATTCTTTATTTAGCAGCTATCTCTGGCAACACCATCAGCTTTGGGGCTCCCCATGTTCCTGTCCAACCCTTTAACTTGACAGATATTATACCCAATTTCCCCCCACAGCATTGGCCTACAGCACTGGTGGCAACTTGCAAAAATCACTTCCTTCTGCAGGACCCCATGATCTCTCACACCAAATAAGATCCCACCCTTATATTTGGAGTTACCCTCTTTCACTATGTCTACGTTCCCCAGTATTCTGGCTCCAATACCCCACTTGAATTTTCCACTTTCCCCATCTCAGCATAGACTGCCCCAGATAATCTCTTCACTTTGATATATAATGACTAAGTCCCCAAGAATCATCATACTCAGCCCTGGACTGACCTCTGAGATTTCTGTGCAGCATCCGGATGATGTACTTGTACTCTCTGAACTGGTCAGACATGACCTGCAGGACGTACCTTGGCCCATCCCTGGACTGTGTTGACACAAAACCCACACCCTGGTCGCACCAGCACCCAACTGGATTGAGATTGCTCTTGCCCAAGAAGCAAACTCTGTCTGGCCACAGCACCCCTTCACTCGGCTAAGACTAAGTCCTTAGCCTTTCAGACTTGGCCGATTAACTGAAGCACATGCAGTGTGTTGGAAGGAAGCTGCTGAAACATGCTGTAGGTTTGACACTGATGGAACACTTTGCCATACAAGACCTAATCTGTCTCCTTGACTGTTCAGTGCTGACAAACATGACAAGCTGCATGGCTTTCAATAAGCTCTGAAAGGCAAAGCAAAACAGAAGTGTTGTGAGTATTCATGTGAGTGCAAAGTGAGTGAGCACTAAGAAAGCAAGCTAAGAGCCTCGTGATGCATCCTACATAGATGCATGGGATAGGTATGTGTTCTTGCATGCAGAACAGCCTGTGACAAGGACTGCAATAGGAAGTGCTAGTGAGAGCCAGGGTGCAGTAGTGACATGCTGAATTGTCCAATGACTTAGTTTGTGATTTACCATGATAATATGGTGGGACTGGTGTTTCATTGATACCGATGTTGATGAAGAGTGGAAATGAACGCTGTTTATAGGGTATGGAATGAGACATTAGGGAGTTAAAGGCAACAGAGGCCAAAGAACAAAACCTATGCACTCCATTAAACATATAACTGCTAGATTTTCAAGTCAGAAACTGCTGTCTGCATTCTTATCATTACCTGGGAGAGTCATGCGCTGTGTATATTAGTCAATTAATTAATAGCTAAAATTAGTTAGTGCTGAAAAGTAAATCTATGAGACCAGATTCCTTGCCACTTTTTAGCAAGATTCTCATTGAGCTGTTGAAACCCCAAGGGAAAATTGTGTTTACTTTCTTGGCGTTGAGAATCTCATTTTTCCATTTTTGACATATTCTGCCAAATTTCTCACCATTTCCCATGCCGCTGCACATGTAGGCAGCAACATTTTTGGTCCTGCAAAGTTATCACTGCATCTTTCCACTGTGCACTCGCCACCTGTGATCTGGTGAAACATACATAACTGCAGGGATCTCAGTCGCCTCTGTAAAAATTGGAATGGCACAGAAAATACTGCCACCTACCTAATCACCTTCCTACGTTGCCTTCCCGCTAATGTCTGTAGAACGCTGCCAATCCCAGTAAACTGTGCGGAGATGAGAACATTTTGGGAACACTCTGATGTATTTTTCCATCACTTTTTCCAACCCCAGTTCCTTGCCTCTTATCCAAACATCAAGCCACTGGGAAATTCTGGTCAGTGTCTCAATGTTAGTATCACTAACACTCAAAAAGAGGTGAATGTTTTAGTTTGTACTTCTTTTCGAAAAGCTACGTATAGCTATAAAGATATATAATGATATAGCACATCGTGATAAGTTGATAAGCTCTTCTGTAGGAACTGCTGCTTTTTAAAATGACAGGGACCCTGGCCTGAGCGTACAATGTCTTACGGGCAAATTAGAATGTTCTATGCTGACAAATTTCCTACTAGAATTGTATATTTTGGAGAAAGGTTAAAATAATCATTTGAATTTATACTCTTAAGTGGCTCTTTAGCTACTTGAGAAGCTTGAAGAATTCGGTAGGTAAGTGGTTCAATTGATACTGTTTTCAATAATGTTAACAAGAGCTCATATTTCAATTACTTTTATGACTTAGTACACATTCGGTTCATTTCAGCAAAAGTTAAACCAGAAAGACACACTCTAATTTCTTACACAAAAAAGATGACTCACATCTTGCATTATTTCATGATACAGGTATATAAATTGTGCAAAACAGTCGATCATGTTATTACGTTTTTAGTCACTGAAGCTAATAGTTTGTTTCACTAGATGGCACAATATATCCTGAGAATCATCGTATGGTTTTAACACTGAAGCAAATCTTTTTGGTGATTTATCATTACTGATTTGAAAAATTTCTGTAAGTTACATATTTATGTCATTAAACATGCATATTTCTTTTACAAGATTTGAATTATCAAATACAAAAACTATTTTGTGTGGGTTACAGCAACAGTCAGTTTGGCTAGAATTATCCCAGATAAGTAATGCAAACAATTAAGACAATTTGCATTCAATAAACTTTAGTCATGAAATAATTTTTAAATCAGTGATGTACCTGTTGAATAAAATCAGCAGTTACAACTTGACAACACGGCTGCTTTTTTTAAAATTAGTACACTGTATTTGTAAAAAACACACAGGATATTTTTGAGATTATTCTGGTTTCCCTTATTGAACTTTTAAATTCATTTTTTACAAGATCTTGGAGAATCTTGAGTGCTAAATGTAAGAGGGATTAGCCTTTTGAAGATGGGAGATAAACAGTAAGATGGAAGGTTTAGGGAAATATTTTCAGAAGGACATTCAACAGTTTACAGGTAGCTCTGCTATAATGCATGCTTTGTTAATGAGAATTGGCTATAACGTGATTTTTGAACAGTGGATGCTGTTTGGATAATGTGAACTTTCTGCTGTACAGTATAATGATTTTCTATAGCGATTTCCCTATAATGCTATTTTCCACAGTGATTTTCTATTGCACAATTCTGTACAGTGTGAGGTCACACAAGAATGCACTATTGCGTGATAGCAAAACTGCCTGTATAATGAGTGATTAGATAGGATACAGAGCTGAAGGACAGTGCAGATGAGTGTGAGGCCCTCAGGGATTTCAAAATTACACACATTTGAAAGCGAATGTGTTGGTAAATGGCATGATAATATGGTTAAGATTGATAAGTATGTGTAAGACTTAATATGGAAATAGATACAAATGAATGTCCAATTTATACGTGCCATGGAGTCTGGAAACTGGTGAGGTGAACAATGTATTAAGCAGCGCATTAGACAAGAAGACAAATGTAAAGAAAGATTTCCTTGGCAGTGGAGGTAAAATAGAGAGATAAGATGATGACGTTACAGAGCTGGAGGTAGCAGGTTTACATGCTGGTCTAGATCAGTCAATGGCCCATGCTACATTGCCCCACGGTTGTACCAGCTATGTACATTAGCGATAATAGGTACTGCAGATGCTGGACAATCTGAGATAACAAGGTGTGGAGCTGGATGAACACAGCAGGCCAAGCAGAATCATAGGAGCAGGAAAGCTTGACGTTTCAGGCCTAGACCCATTAGCCACTCTCAAACAGAGTTATGAGGTTTGGATTGGGTAGGATGTGGGTCTGGGTGAGATGCTCTTTGGAATGTCAGTGCAGACTCAATGAATTGAAAGACCTCTTTCTGCACTGTAAGGATTCTATGTTCTATCTAGTGTTTTGAAGTTCAGATGAAAGATAAATAGAACACCAAAATTGTATACTATTGAATACAATGTCAATGATTAAGCAGGAAGGGGAATGACATTGGATGCCTGGGGCTCAAAGTTTCTAGTGGGAGTTGAACAAGATTGTTTTTGCCTTCCTGATTTTGAACTGGCCTCAAAGCTTTATTCCTGTCAGACAATCAGTTAGCAGGTTAAAAGTTTTGATTTACTGGTATTAGTGAGGGACAATTGTCTCTTCTTCATGTTAGCCATATCCACTAAACTTTTAGAGATTGGTTTTGACCTGAGAAAATGATGGGAGTCTTTCTCCTTTGTTGGAGTCAGTCATTTATCCAGAATATCCTGCCCTTATAGGTACATTCTGTTTATGATTGGGGAAGTTAAATTTCTTCTCCCCAATTTTTAATGATAGGTGATGCAACAGTTTTGTTGTCGAAAATGAAAGAGATACTCCTGAGTTTTCTATCGTTGAAGATGGCCATAACCTGCTTTTTTTTATTTGCGATGAATGTTACCTGGATATTATTTAGGTTTGCTGCTGGTCAGTTTGAGTCATTTTGTTATCAGAGGAGTTACAAATGGAACTGCAATTTGCTGAAGAGCTGGCAAACAGTTCCACTCCTGACCTCATAATGAGAAATGGTCATTGGTGAGGCTGTCGTAAATGGTTGGGCAGGAATATGTGCTTTGTCCAAACAACTTAAGGAATTTGACCATCTATGTATAATGTTTGCATTCAAAGTTTCATCTTATTGGTCTAAGTTTATAAAAATGATTTTGAGCTCTGAAAATAAGCTATGAAGAAAATAGTATGGTGATGAAATTGAAATCCAGCTGCTCAAAATATGTTTTAAAATGTCTTGAGTCGTTGATTTTGAGTCAGCAGCCTATAAAAAAGCAATAAATTTAAATAAAAGCTTGTATCAATACAAAACAAGAAAAAACGGACATTATGAAAATTACTATAATGGTATTTTGGTTTTTTTATGCCAGATATTTTCTTATGTTTAACATCACACACTCTTTATGAGTAGAGATGGTTGGAACTGCCGCTGCTGGAGAATCTGAGATAACAAGGTGTAGAGCTGGATGAACACAGCAGGCCAAGCAGCATCAGAGGCGCAGGAAAGCTGACGTTTCGGGTCTGGACCCTTAGCTGAAATGTCAGCTTTCCTGCTCTTCTGATGCTGCTTGGCCTGCTGTGTTCATCCAGCTCTACACCTTGTTATCCCTTTATGAGTATCCTTTGTTTGTTCAACAACCTGGAGCATATCTTTCTCTGTAGTACAATTAGCAAAAGTTAGATAGATTTAAAACAACTTAGACCAAAACCTTTTTATATTCCAACTGTTGAAAAATGCCATCATATGATTCTCCTCGTCTTAAAGTTGAGACTGAATATACAAGTGATCAGACTGGGATTCAAACTCTAAACCAAAACGCAGTTTCTTTAACTCAGTCAAGTAGCTGAAGAATATACAATTGAAAATAATTTTGTGAATCATACATTTCAATGTTTGGCGAACAGAATAATAAATAAGCCTCTCAGTTTTTTTTCTGTACATGGATATTGAGAGTGATGTTTATGTGATGAAAAGATTCCTGTCATCAGCTTTGTGTATTTAAAATGGATTTCTGTAATGGCAGAATATTTCATGATATATATTAAGAAAACTGAATGGCTGTGGTGCCTTTTTAGTTTGTACTGCGTATTGCAACGGAGTGAGAGAGATAAATGATTGAGACATCTGTACCCTCGGTATCTAGAGTGATAGAACTTACTATCACTATGACCAAGGCAAGATGGTGTAGCTTTTAAGTATCATTAAAGGTAATTACAGTCAAACAGGAACAGCTCCCAATCTGGAAGGCAGAGAAATTGGTCAGCTGGAAGAAGTTGGAGTGGAAGGCAGGAAATAGTTCACTTGGGAGAGGTTGGAAAGGAAGTAGCTAAGGAGGGAGAGACAGTGTGGGCTGGAAAACAACTAGTTACTGTTTGCTTCATTTCTGCACTTAAAAGACACCAACAATCAATCTTACCTTTTTTAAAGATGGGATTCTAATCTATGGATGAACAATTTGTTTATTTGTTATACAGACGAACCTTGATTTCTCCAGGACAAGCAGTGCTGTAGGTTGCATTGGATATAGTCCATAAGGTGTTTTTTCAATGATATCAATGGAGAAAACAATGCAGATGATGTAAGTAATGGCCCATGATGTTACTTTTCCCTGGGGTTTCAAGGCAAGTCTATATTGACGACAGGAATGAGAATGTAGGCTTGGTAGACTCACAGTTTGGTGTTCTCAGTTACGTTGCAGTTGTTCTGTTAAGGTCTTACTGAATTTGGATATAAAGGATGCAGCTTTTATGATGCATGCATTAACTTCAGCATCAAGTGACAGATAGCTTGTGATTGTGAAGCCTAGATATGTAAAACTATCAACAATCTCTACTGTCACATTAACAACGCTGATATATGGCAGTATGGCAACATTTTTGACAATGACATATCTTCCTGATGTTAATGGTCAGACCCAACTCTTTACAAGGGTGAGACAGTCAATTTATTTGCTGCTGAAGTTGTTCCTCAGTATGGAATGTGAATATGCCTCTGTCAGCGTAGAGCAATTTTTTGATCAGGACCTTTGTCTTGAATCTCAGTTGAGCTAGGATGAATAGTTTTCTGTCAGTTCTGTTATGTAGGTAGATATCCTTCGTATATCCTGATGGCATGTGACAACAGTAACATGAAAAAATATGTCAAAAGAATGTGGAAGCCAGAACATAACTCCTATTGATCTAACCGTGGATCTCAAAGTCCCCAATGTAGTCCTGTTATAGCTGACCTTTCCATCATGTTGTCATGAAAAGGGCAGCTCATACTGAACAATTTTGACTGGTAGACTTTTTCCCAGCAGTTTGAAAGAACTCCCACTTCTCACATAGCCTAATGTCTTTGTGAGATCAATAAACGTTATGTTTGGTGTCTTTTGTTCATAACATTTCTCCTGTAGTTGCTGATCGATGATGATCACGTGGATTTTAGACCTTCCAAATCTGTAAGCACACTGGGATTCAGATTGGATACATTCTGTCAGGATCTCCAGTCTGACAAGGGCAGAATGGGCAAGTATGTTTCCTATAATTCTTGGTAGGGAGATGTCTCAAAAGTTGCAATTGGGCAGTCACCCCAGTTGTTATACAGTGTCACAGTGTTTGCATCATGCATAAGCAACACTGTCTTCTCCCTCCAGCACAGTCAGTTTGTGCAGATGCTACAGGAGTACAGATTTCCCTTGCTTGATGAGTATTGCCAACCATTAGTACCTGTAGTTCTGCCTGTTGTAAGTGAGTCAATAGCTTTGCTACATACCTTCACTGTCAGTTGGATATCAACTCTACCGTAACAGACAGATTCTTTATTGTGCCTAGAGTTTCGTTAGTGACATTATTATTCCTGGACTACAATTCAAGGTAGTGTTCCATATTTCTAACACTTTATTGTAGTTGGTGATGTTCTCATAGAATCACAGAATCCCCACAGTGTGGAAGCAGACCATTTGACTCATCAAGTTCTCACTGACCCTCTGAAGAACATCCCGCCCAATCCCTATAACCCTGCATTTCCTGCGGCTAATCCACCTAATCTACATATCCCTGGACACAATGGACAATTTAGCATGACCAATTCACCTAACCTGCACAAAGTTGAATGATGGGAGGAAACTCGAGTTCCAGGAGAAACTCTACACACACATGTCGAGAATGTGCAAACTCCACACAGACAGTCACTCAAGGGTGGAATCAATCCTGGCTCCCAGGTGCTGTGAGGCAGCAGAACTAACCACTGTGCTGCCCTCTCACTCCTCTGCTTTTACTTGAAGTGGAACTGTTTTCTTTGCTGGTGGACCAATGTATTTTTGATCCCTTCATTTATGCCCTTAGTATTCCTTGCGTTGAAGGATATCTGGATATTCTGGGCAAATTATAACTTGTAATCACTGGGACACTGCCCAGCAATCTGTTGGATTTTTCTTTGAGCAGCTCTTAGTGCATTCAAATTCTGTTCTTTCAGATCGCTTCTCAAACTAACAAATGGATTCCATCACTTGGGCATGCTCCGTCACAATGATGTTGGCTTCAAAGCATTTTTCTGCTCTTGCCTGCCATATGTTGAGAATACAATATTGTGGGTCGTGTCCCAAAGTACGTTCCATTTTGCTTTTGCACTCAGTGTAGGAATGCTGGAGAATGCCTATTTAGTTGAATCAAGAAAGTGTTGGTTAACGTCTGGGTATTCAGTTTGGCTGACGTTCATAAGAGAACAGCATTTCTACATCTTCAAGGAATGCACCCTCACCCTATGCATATCAGGGAGTCATCAGTATTATGGTCATCATTGTAGTAGCTGTTAATTTTGCAAATGATGTTCAAAGATTCATGTCTGATGATGATCAGATTCAGCTGATGCCAATGCCCTGGACTTGAATGTCTCCGGAACATCTTCTGGCATAACTCATTCTGAAAGAAGGTGTCAGTTATGCAAAATTTTTGGGAACAACGAAATTCAACAAGTCTCTGTTGGTTCCCATTTATCTTTCCCAGGCCATGATGTCAAGGGGAAGAGGACCAAGTCACAAGGTCTGTGTCCACTCTTGCATTGAAATCCTGCCAATATGTAAATACATTGTGACTTAGACATTCTATTGATCAGTGTTAAACTCCTCAGAAGACTCTATAGTGCCTCTATAGTGGAGCACAGCTTTACAGTATAGATAGCTATGAGCTTAACTAGCCCTATTTGAATTAGAGGTAGAGGTGGAGAGAATTCATTCAAAACAATCTGTGGGAGTTCCATCACTGACAGCAGTAAGTTCCCGACAGCAAAGTCTACAACCTGCTCAAATGTTTCCATTAAGTACTGTCTGTGGTAGTTAAACGTGTAAAGTTTTCTTTACACTTTCTGCAAGTCTCGTCTCATATGGGGGGGATATGTTAATGTTCAGCCTACTAAATTCCACGTCCATCTCTGACAGTTTGTGTCTATTATTAACCAGCTGCAAGTTGACTGCTAGTTCTGTACATATAGTTCTGATGTTCCAGCTTGCAAATCTACAAGTTGGTACCTTCTTTCTTTCAATTTGGTTCATTTTACACCTAGTGTGACACATCTCATCCACTTGTTGAGCAGAGACTTTAAGGTCCAAGCACCTATTGAAGCATTTGGACTATGGTGGGTGGGTGAGCACATCACTAGTTATGGGCTGCCCACAATGAAGTGGCCAGTGGTTGACCAGTGTAACCCAATTGTCCTTCACAGCCAGAGACAGCCTGTAACAACTGTTCTCCACAACAATTCAAATGGGCTTATCAGTCATAGCCACTGTCTGTTGTGCTATTTTAACACTGCAGCAAGACTTGAAGGAGATCTCAGTCTATCCCAGTGTCATTGTCCCAATCAGTTGCATCCAAAGGAATGTAAATCTCTATATTTGGTACAAGCTTCATTGCAGAAGTTACAGGAGAAATGGTATATTTAGATCTCACTCCACCATTAGGCTCTACAATCTTCAGCCTCCAGCCCATCAAGTTTGTACTACTAAAAGTATACTTCTACCTACACTAATATCACTCTCCCACACTAGTCCCATTGCCTTGAATGTTATGGCACTTCAAGTGCTCATCCAAGTATTTTATAGATTGTGAGGTTTCCTGCCTCATTTCCCCTCCCAAGCACTGCATTCCAGAACGCCCTTCCCCACACTCTGGATGAAAAATCTTTTCCTCAAAGTCTTTCTCAACCTGAGGTTGGAAGAACACGGCAAGCCAGGCAGCATCTGGAAGAAAGGAGAAGTCAACGTTTCAGATATTAATCTTCTTCAGGACTCCTGACTTTCTCCTTAACATTATGTTGGCTTGTTATTAACTATTCAACTAAGGGGAACAGTTGCTATTTATTCATCTTGTCCATGCGTCCCATAATTTTATATACTTCTATCAGGTCCCCACTCAACCTTCTCTGATCCAAAGAAAACAACCTGAGATTATCCAGCCTCTCTTCTTGGCTGAAATGCTCCACCCCAGGCAACATCCTGCTGAATTTCCTTCATGTCCCCTCCAGTCCAATCATATCGTCCCTATAGGGTGGTGACCAGAGCTGCACACAGTACTCCAACTGTGACCTAACCAAAATTCTGTACAGCTCTAACATGACCTTCCTTCTGTTATAATCTATACAATGACTGATAAAGGCAAGTGTCCTGTATGCCTACTGAACTACCCCACTAACATGTCTTGCCACCTTCAGAGATCTGTGGACATGGACCCCAAGATCCTTATGTTCTTCTGAGCTTCCTAGTGTCTTGCCATTCATTGGGTACTCTGTTATGCTAATCCTTCTTCAAAAGTGCATCACCTCACATTCATCAGAGTTAAATTTCATCTGTCCTTCTGACCAATCTGTTTATATACTCCTGTAACCAAACACCTTCCTCCTTACTGTCAACAACCTGGCCAATCTTTCTGGGACCACTGGGATGGACTCCACCTGAACAGGGCCAGGTCCAGTGTTCTGGTGAAAAGGATAAATAGGGTGGTAATAGGACTTTAAACTAGTAAGTAGGGGGGAAGGGAGAAGTGAGCGTAGAGGGAGAATAACAATTAATGTAAGGCAAAGCAGTAGGTTAGCAGGTGAGGAGGAAGCTTCAACTCCATTGAAAATTAGGAAAAAAGTTAAAGGGAAGGAGAACCCAAGAGCTGTTAGTAATAGAGGTAATAGGACCCAAAAAGAAGGTGCAAAAACAGGCATAAGGGCACTTTATCTGAATGCTCGGAGCATTCGAAACAAGGTGGATGAGTTGAAGACGCAAATCATGGCAAATGGGTATGATTTAGTGGCCATTACAGAAACATGGTTACAGGATGGTCATGACTGGGAGTTGAATATCCAGGGGTATCAAACTGTTCGGAAGGACAGACAGGAAGGTAAGGGAGGTGGTGTTGCTCTGATTTTTAAGGATGATATCAGGGCGGTAGTGAGAGATGATATAGGTTCTACTGAACAAAACGTTGAATACATTTGGGTGGAAATTAAGAATAGCAGGGAGAAGAAGTCACTGATAGGTGTGGTCTATAGGCCACCAAATAATGACATCATGGTGGGGCAGACAATAAACATAGAAATAGCTAATGCATGTAAAAATGGTAGAGCAATTATCATGGGGGATTTTAATCTACATATCAACTGGTCAAACCAGGTCGGTCATGGCAGCCTTGAGGAGGGGTTCATAGAATGCATCCGCAATAATTTCCTTGAACAATATATAATGGAACCTACGAGGGAGCAAGCTATCCTAGATCTAGTCCTGTGTAATGAGACAGAAATAATTAATGATCTCACAAGTTAGGGCTTCTCTCGGAAGGAGCGATCACAGTATGGTCGAATTTAAAATACAGATGGAGCGTGAGAAGGTTAAATCCAGTACCTATGTCCTGTGCTTAAACAAAGGAGACTATGAAGGAATGAGGGAGGAGTTAGCTAAGGTAGAATGGGAGCAAAAACTTTATGGTGGGTCAATTGAGGAACAGTGGAGGACTTTCAAAACATTTTTTCACAGTGCTCAGCAGAAGTATATTCCAGTGATAAGGGAGCACTGTAGGAAAAGAGAGAGCCAGCCATGGATGTCTAAGGAAATAAAGGAAAGTATCAGATTGAAACAAAAACACACACAAAAAAGCAAAGAGTAGTGGGAAACGAGTAGACTGGGAAATCTTTAAAAGCCAACAGAAAGCTACAAAAAAAGTTATAAGGAAAAGTAAGATAGATTATGAGAGTAAGCTAGCTCAGAATATAAAAACAGGCAGCAAAGGTTTCTACAAATATATAAATCGTAAAAGAGTGGCGAAGGTAAACATTGATCCTTTAGAGGATGAGAAGGCCAATTTAATAACTGGGAATGAGGAAATAGCCGAGACATTAAACAGTTATTTCGTGTCAGTCTTCACTGTGGAAGACACAAATAGCATGCTGAAAACTAATGGCAAGACGGTTATAGCAGGCGAGGACCGAGAAACTATCATTATCGCTAAGGAGGCAGTGCTGGGCAAGCTAATGGGGCTAAAGGTAGACAAGTGTCCTGGTCCTGATGAAATGCATCCCAGGCTACTAAAAGAGGTGATGGGAGAAATAGCAAATGCACTAGTAATTATTTACCAAAATTCACTGGATTCTGGCGTGGTTCCCACAGATTGGAAAACAGCCAATGTGGTGCCACTGTTTAAAAAAGGAAGAAGACAAAAACCAGGTA
Source organism: Ginglymostoma cirratum (assembly GCA_024137785.1). Lineage (NCBI taxonomy): Eukaryota > Metazoa > Chordata > Chondrichthyes > Orectolobiformes > Ginglymostomatidae > Ginglymostoma > Ginglymostoma cirratum. The sequence goes on along the minus strand of JAHRHZ010000289.1, from coordinate 3,733,050 downwards.
ACTATAGGCCAGTTAGCTTAACTTCAGTAGTGGGGAAAATGCTTGAATCTATCATTATGGAAGAAATAGCAAGACACCTGGATATAATTTGTCCCACTGGGAACACCAAGCATGGGTTCATGAAAGGTAGGTCATGTTTCACTAACTTGGTGGAATTCTTTGAGGACATTACTTGCATGGTGGACAATGGGGAACCTGTGGATGTGTTGTATCTGGATTTCCAGAAGGCATTTGACAAGGTGACACACCAAAGGCTGCTACTTAAGATAAAGTATTACAGGTAATGTATTGGCATGGATAGAGGATTGGTTGACCAGTAGAAAGCAAAGAGTAGGGGTAAATGGGTGTTTTTCTGGTTGGCGATCAGTGGCTAGTGGTGTGCCTCAGGGATCAGTGTTGGGACCGCAATTGTTTACAATTTACGTAGATGGCTTGGAGTTGGGGACTAAGTGTGGTGTGTCAAAATTTGCAGATGACACTAAGGTGAGTGGTAGAGCAAAGTGTGCAGAAGACACTGAAAGTCTGCAGAGGGATATAGATAGTCTAAGTGTGTGGGCAAAGGTCTGGCAGATGGGGTACAATGTTGATAAGTGTGAGGTCATCCATTTTGGTATGAATAACAGCAAAATGGACTATGTTTTAAATGGTAAAAAATTGCAGCTTGCTGCTGTGCAGAGGGACTTGGGTGTCCTTTTGCATGAATCACTAAAAGTAGGATTACAGGTGCAGCAGGTAATTAAAAAGGCAAATGGAATTTTGTCTGCCATTGCTAGAGGGATGAAGTTTAAAAACAGGGAGACTATGCTGCAGCTGTATAGGGTCCTGGTGAGGCCACACCTGGAGTACTGTGTGCAGTTTTGGTCTCCTTACTTGAGAAGAGATAGACTAGCATTGGAGGGGGTACAGAGGAGATTCACTCAGTTGATTCCAGAGTTGAGAGGGTTGGATAATGGGGAGAGACTGAGTAGACTGGGATTATACTCATTGGAATTCAGAAGAGTGAGGGGAGATCTTATAGAAACATATCAGATTATGAAGGGAATAGATAAGGTGGAGGCAGGGAGGTTGTTTCCTCTAGCAGGTGAAACTAGGACTAGAAGGCATCGGCTGAAAATAAAGGGAAGCAGATGTAGGACTGAGGTCAGGAGGAACTTCTTCACCCAAAGGGTTTTGAATCTGTGGAATTCCCTGCCCAGTGAAGTTGTTGATGCTACCTCGCTGAATGTTTTTAAGGCATTTTTTGAGCAGTAAAGGAATTAAGGGTTATGGTGAGTGGGCGGGTAAGTGGAGCTGAGTCTCAAAAAGATCAGCCATGATCTTATTAAATGACGGGGCAGGCTCAAGGGGCCAGATGGCCTACTCCTGCTCCTAGTTCTTATGTTCTTATGCTCTTATGTTCTGTCATCTGCAAACTTATTTATCATCCCTCCCACATTCCTACTGACATCATTTATGAATATGGCAAACAACAAGGGACCCAGCACTGATCCCTGTGGTATTCCACTGCACTCTGGACTCCAGTCAGACAAACAACCTTCTACCACCACCCTCTGTCCCCTGTCACTGAACCAGTTTTGGATCCATTTTGCCAAGTTATCCTGGATCCCACGAGCTTTTACTTTCTTTATTAGTTTCCCGTATCGACCTTGTCAAAGGCGTTGCTGAAATCTATACAAACTGCATCAACTGCCCTACCCTTATCCAAACACTAGGTCACCACATTGAAAAATTCCATCCAATTTGCTAAGCTGAAAAAGCCATGCTGACTATCCCTGATCAAACCATACCTCTCTAAATGGAGGTTAAGTTTCTCCTTCACTATTCTCTCCACTAGTTTCCCTACCATTAAGGTTCACTGATCACTGATCTATAGCTCTCTGGCCTATTTTTACTACCCTTCTTGCAATGTAGAACCACATAGTTGTCCTTCAGTCCTCTGGCACCTTCCCAGTGGCCAGAGATGATTGAAAAATTTGGTTCAGGGCTCCTGTAATTTCCTCCTTGTCTCCCTAAAAATCCTGGGATACAACTCATCTGGATCTGGGGATTTGTTCACTTTTACTCCAGAATGTGTTTATCGTGGTTTGCTCCTTCACTTTCAACTCTCACAAGCTATCCTCAAGGCAGTGAAACTACTGGCCCATTGCTGGGAGTTTAATTCATTACTTCCGTGGCATGTTTACAAGTCAAGTGACCTGCCCACAGCATCTGCAGGACAAACCTCCTCTGGGTTTGAAGGTTTAGACTGGGACTGTGAGGGACCCAGTTTCTTTCTGTCATCACAAGGGGGCACAGGTAAACACTTAGGAACAAATGAAAATGCTTACGAACAAATGTCCAAGAGTATGCCATTTAGTTTGTCACGTCAACCCCAACTTTATTAAGATCATGGCTGATCAAACACTTTAATGCCTTTTATCCCCGTAGCCCTTTATGCCATTGGTAATCAGAACTTGAGGCTGCATGCTGACAGAAGGAGAGAGAGACATATTAGGCTCTTTTTCTCACATTGCTGCTAGCCAATGGTATGGACTTGAAAATGAGAAGCGAACCAGCACATTAAAGTGGAATACACACACATATCACATGCATGACACAATCTGTTGGATACACAAGTCAATATATCTGTCATTTGACCGCAAAAATAACATTGTTGCTTGTTATTTCAGTTGGTTTCTTGCTTGGTCACAAAGCAGGTTTTCCCAAATTGAACCAAAATGATTTTGCACCTCAGATTAGGCAAACCACACAAAGACATTATTATGCCCAAATGAGAGCAGCGATCAACTCCTGTCTTTTTAATCAAAATCTCAGTTGATAGCAACAAATAGTTTCTATTTTAGTATTAGCAAGTAACTATCACACTTCAATTGACTTAGTTAACAAGATCAAAAATAACAGTGAGCCAACTTCAATTCTATGAATGTCTCAGGTACTAAAATCAAGTGACGGAAGTTGAATATAAATAGCCCACTTTCACTGGGCACATACCAATATTCTATGGAAAACTGATAAAAACCTTCTGCCCTTAAAAGAAGAAAAACTAAAAACACAGTCATTGTTCCAGGCAGTGTGTCATAAAATAATGATTTATTTTTTTCCCAGATATTCAAGGCATTTCTAAAGTTCTGTATTTGATGAGTGGATGTACTTGGTGCTGCCAAGGAAATGCAATATTTATTATATTTAATCAATTAAATTTTCATTATTAATTTGAATTGCCACCTGTACACTAGAATGTAATTTAGAATGAAAATTATGATACATATGGTCACAGAAGAGAGAAAACATAAAAAAAATCTACATGCTGCTACTAAAAAGTAATAAGGAAGCAGGGGATCTGATCTTGGATAAAGTTCAGGAAAAAGTTTTCAGTTTGGAACATGACCCTCCAGAAAAAAAAGGAATTGTGAGGAGACAACGGACAAAACTGACAGAAAATACAAAAGAAATAAAGCAATGTCATTTGGATGTACAGCACCCACTGGGCTACACTGACTTAGTGAGATTTTAATGGGGGTTTGATCTATGATTTATAATCATCTGCTATAAATGTTGGCTAGAATTGGAAGCAGGGCCTAAAAGCCAAAATTCTATATTTCACACCATGAATTTTAAAATTGGCATGAAATGTGTCCCAATTGAATTAAATTCAATTCCGTTATCATTGCCAGCAAATGTTTTCTCAAAGCACCGGTACTAATCTTCTAATCAACACTTTGGGTAATTAAGTTAAATGTTAATTGTTTGGGTAGGCTGCCTCTGAGATTTTTCCCATCCTACTTACTATGGCTACTTTTGACATATTGAGTTCATTATCTGTAATCTCGTCTCTTTCTTGACAGCAATTGCAAAGCAATTTAAATGAATGCAGTACATTCCATAAAACTTCAAATAATGCATAGTTATGTCATAAAAAATAAAATAAATTAGAGAAACTCCAACATCACTCAAGGCAGTGTGAAAAATTAGGATAATTTGGCAAAAATCTATCAATGATATAAAAGATACATAAATCTTTCCAGATATTTCTAAGGTAAAACACATAATTGAATGCAATGAAATTATTTCTTGCGCTTCCAATAACTCACCCTTAAGAAAAGGGCCTATACTCTCATATTCGCTTTCATGAAATCTACTAAAACATGATTAACACACAAGGGGAGGCGATGACATAGCGGCATCATCGCGAGACCTAACAATCCAGAACTCCAGCTAATGATCTGGGTGCTCTGGTTTGAATCCTACCACAACTATTTGAATTTAATAAAAATTATCTGGAATTAAAAATCTACTGATGACCATGAAACCGTTGTCAATTGTTGGGAAAAAAACCATCTGGTTAACTAATTTCCATTAGGAAATCTGCCATTCTCACCTGGTCTGGCCTACATGTGGCTCCAGACCCACAGCCCTCTGAACAGTTGTCAGAACAAGGAAATTAAACCAGATGAGGCACCTGGCATCAACTTAGTTGCTGGACATGACAGCAGCAGAAACCGCCCTGTGGGCCCTGCAAAGTCCTATTTACTAGCATGAGGTGGGGTGGGGCAAGTGTCAAAATTGGGAAAGCTGTCTCACAGTCTAGCCAAACAAAAGCCTGATATTGTAGGCAAGTTATGATTCTGTGAGTACGACTATGTCCCAGACACTACCATCACCATCCCAGGATATGCCTTGTCCCTCCAGCACAATAGACCCAGCAGAGGTTAAATGCGGGCAAGGAAACCTTCCGCTGTTTGCCACGTACCATCCTCCCTTTGCTGATGACTCAGAATTTCTCTTAATGTTGAACAACACTTGGAAGAAGTATTGAGGATGACAAGGATGCAAAATGTACTCTGGGTGGGGGATTTTAATGTCTACATACCAAGAGTGGCTCGGCAGCAGCACTACTGATTGAGCGGTTGGGTCCTAAAGGACATAGCTACTGGACTGGGTGTGTGGCAGGTGGTGAGGGAGCCAACAAGAGGGAAAAACATACTTGATGCATCTGTCCATGACACTTTTGTAAGAGTGACAATTGCACAATTCTTGCGGAGACAAAGTCCCGCCTTCACATTGAGAATATCCTCTATTGTGTTGTATGGCACTATCACCACACTAAAAGGAGACAGATTTCGAACAGATCTAGTGACTCAAGACTGGGCATCCATGAGGTGCTGTGGGACATCAACAACAGCAGAACTGTATTCCAGCACAATCTGTAACCTCATGGCCCAGCATATCCCCCACTCAATTGTTACCATCAAGCCAGGAATCAACGCTGGTTCAATGGATAGTGCAGAGGCCATGCCAGGAACATTACCAACATACCTAAAAATGTAGGCACCAAACAGGACCACTTGCATGCCAAACAGCATAAACAAGCGATAGACGGAGCTAACTGATCCCACAACCAAAAGATCAGATCTAAGGTCTGCAATCCTGCCACATCCATTTGGGAATGTTAGTGGACAATTAAATTCCTCACTGGAGGAAGGGGCTCCATAATTATCCCCATCCTCAATGATGGAAGAGCCCAGCTCATCAGTGTAAAAGATAAGGCTAAAATATTCACAGCCGCCTTTAGACCGAAAGCCAAGTTTCAACTCGGCCTCCTCCAATGGTCCCCAGCATCACGGATACCAGTCTTCAGCCAATTTGATTCACTCCATATGATATCATGAAATGTTTGGAGGCACTGGATACTGCAAAGGCTACGGGCCCTGACAACATTCCAGCAATCGTACTGAAAACTTGTGACTCAGAACTTGCCATTTCCTAGCCAATCTCTTCAAATACAGTTACAACACTGGCACGTACTCAACAATGTGGAAAATTGCCCAGGTATGTCCTATACACTAAAAGCAGGAAAAATCCAACCTGGCCAATTACCGCCGCATCAGTCTACTCTGAATCTTCAGTAAAATAATGGGAGGTGTTATCAATAGTGCTACCATGTAACACCTGCTCAGCAATAACCTGCTCACTGCAGCCCAGGGCAACTCAGCTCCTGACCCCATTACATATTTGGCTTAAACATGGACAAAAATGCTGAATTCCAGAGGTGAGGCAAGAGTGACAGTCCTTGACATCAAAGCTGCATTCATCTGAGTGTGGCATCAAGGAGCCCTAGCAAAACTGGAATCACTGGGAATCCGGGGGCAAACTCTCCACTATGTACCTTGCACATAGGAAGATGGTTGTAGTTGTTGAAGGTTAGTGATCTCAGCTCCAGGACACATCTGCAGGAGTTTCTCAGGGTAGTGCCCTAAGCCCAATCATATTCAGTTGCTTCATCAATGACCTTCCCTCCATCATAACATCACAAGTCAGGATGTTCATCTTTGATTGTACAATGTTCAGAACCATTCATGACTCCTTAGATACTGAAGCAGCCCATGTTCAACATCCGGACAATATCCAGGCTTGAATTGACAAGGGGCAAGTAACATTTGCACCACACAAATGACAAGCAATAGCCATCTCCAATAAGAGACAACCTAACCACCAACACTTGACATTCAATGGAGATACCATCATTGAATCCCCCGCTGTCACATCCTTCGGGTCATCTTTGACCAGAAACTCATTTTCTGAAATGGATTTACAGCTTCTGCACAAACCACCTGTTCACAAGGTGTCTTGAAATATGATAGGATATAATGATCCAAGGTCAAACAAACAGGGCAAGCTGCTGGAGGGGTAGATGCGCCTTCTGTAAGAGCTCATATGTGTAGAGGGTGTTCAAGGAACAATTCTCCTCTGTGAGCCTCAGCCAGAAACACTGAGAGATGTTACAGTAACAACACCGTCACTGAGATCTGCCACTTGCTACAGCCACAACAACAACCTGAGACCGACATAAGGACTGTATTGAGAATGATTTTGAAGCCAACCATGTTAATTAACTTTTATTTGTTCATCTCCCTCTGGATGAAGCTGGGTATATTTTTAACAACTTTTCTGTCCACTGGCTAGAAGGCAGGTCATGGCGGCTCTCTATTCATAGGAAGCTGAATGCAATTCATCCTCTATTACCAGAAGCAAGCATGTAGAGCCAGCACATAGATTTACTAGCGTTGGATGCTTCCCCATGGTACCGTGCACCATTAACTGGATGTACATAATTTTAACTATATGTCAACTTTACCTTATGCTGCAACCAAACATTTTTTACACTCCCTTAATACCCAGATGATATGTGGGGATGCAGGTCAATGCCCAGTATCCTGGCAGCAGCCATGATGCCTTCATTCTGTGTAGTTCATTATGCCATCTGTAGAGCTACAGCAACAAGCCAAATTGTGACTATTGGACAAAAAGGACTATTTGCTGACAACATGGTTGAATACTCCAGCGAGAAACCGACACGCAAACATACATTCAATGAATATCACATTGCCAAATGAAATGTAATACAGGAGACCATCGATATGTTAAAACAATATTTTCAACAACTGGATCACTCTGGAGTTGATGTCAAGATTCACAGTGATTTGCTGCAGGGTAACAACTACAGAACCAGGCCATTTGGTCCTTTGAGTCCACACAGGACTCTCTGAACAACATCCCACACAGAACCCCACCCCAAGCTCCCACCTATCCCTGAAAACTTGATTTCCCACGGCTGATTCACTTAGCCTGCACATCCTTGGACACTCTGAGCAATTTAGCATAGCCCATCTAACTAACCTGCACATCCTTGGACTGTGGGAGGAAACTGGAGCACCTGGAGAAAACCCAAGTAGACACAGGCAGAACTCCACACAGATAGCTCCAGCTGGCTTCACTTTCACAGCCATCAGGCTCCTGCATTGAACCCAGGTCCCTGGTGCTGTGAGGTAGCAGTGCTAACCACTGAGCCACCATACTGTCCCTTCACAGTAATGAGGAGTTAGCCTTTGTACCAGCTATAAGGAGGGCAATAGAGGAGCAGGAGCATGCAGGGAAATGGGAAAGTCAAGTTGGAAGGTGTCTGATGTATTGGTGTCTGGTACAGGTCCTTGTCCCAATCCTGTTTGCAATCCTGTTCTTTAACATATGCTCATTATCATTGTCTGAACTGGTGACTGGGAGTGTAAAATCTAGTGACAGAGTTGTCTCCTCTTGGTGTTTGAACTGTTTGAACAGTTTGCATACCCTAGTGTTAAAAGGAAAACAGCACAATGGTAAAGTTCTGTTGTGGGAAGTGCAGTGGAGAAAGGTAGTACGAAGTACGTGCTTACACTATCTACACCCTGTAAATCATAGGAAAGTGTAGAATCAGAGGGAGATGGGATATGAAAAGGGGAAATAGATACAAGGATACTATCATGTTCAATGTTTTTAGTGTCTTTTTAAACAGTTCTTCCGTAGAATGTGAGGGCTGCTGTACAGGGCCAACGTTAATTTCCCCTAAGAATGTGGTGATGAGCCAACTTCTCAAACTGTTGCATTGGTAAGGATGTAACCACAGTGCTGTTAGGAAGGAGGCTCCAGGATTTTGACCACAATCTCAGCGACAACTTTTCCAATAAAGACCAGCAAATTCTCCTCAATAGGACATAAAACCTGTGGGCAAATCTGACCACCCTAGTTAGTTGTTGCAGTGGCTACTGATGCGGTTAGTAGGAAGCACCATTGAAACTGCATTTATTGACCTTGACCATGCTTTTGAACTTTTGGACTTCTTGTGGCATTGTATCTAAGTCCTCAAGACTTGACATAATGGCATTCATCTCCATGGCCGTCTGCTTCCACTTCCCTTGACCATGAGTTTGGAGAAATATGCAGGGCCTTTTATGAAATTCCTCACAAGTCAGATCTGTTACCAGCATCAGTTTGTTGCCACACAAGCCTCTAATTGCATTGTAGCAATCTCCAAAGATAGCGTCAGAGCAGAGTTGGTTCATCTGAAGAAAACTGTCTCCCTTGCGTGCCCTGGCAATGCTACCTTGGGGTTATAGCTCCCATATTTATATTGAGTAGCAGAAATGTCAGGAGAAAAGAAAGATTGGAACAGACTGCAGAAGCTGCTGCGTTCTCTCCAGATGGCTTAACTTTCACAGCCATCAGGCTCTGTCTCCCCATATGATTGAGTGCCGGGGCTTGAAGTAGTCAGAGTCAGTTTCTTTCCACAGCAGCAGAAGCACTGCAGCTCAAAACCAGTACTTTAAAAATCCAGAACAATGTATTCTTAAAATGTCAAAGCTTGCAGGCAATTACTGTAAAGAGAGAGGTGGCTAATACCATACTTCGGAAGACACAGGGAGATTGAGGATATTGCAGATTTAATACCGAGAAGTGTGAGTGGATGCATTTTAGGCAGAAGGATGAGGAGAGGCAAGAAGCCTATAGAAGAAAATTTTAAAATGGGAAGCCAAGAACAAACTGGCAGTGCATGTCTACAAAATTGAAAAGTGACAGGGCAAGCTGAAGCAGCTGCTAAAATATATGGGATCTTAAGCATTAGAATTGGAAGTATACAGTAGTTAAATTTCATTTCCACAAAACTGGGTCCAGGGATCCTGAGATGTGGTTAATTTTCACCTATTGCCTGCAACACTGCAACAAATGAACTTCCAGATGCCTGATGTTTGAAATGACTTTGGTGTTCAGCCAGTAATAACTATGCTGCTGTATGAGGCCTGAATGAGGGATAATATTGTTAGAAACTAGCAGCAGCTAAAACTGTGATAACAAGGTGTGGAGCTGGATGAACACAGCAGGCCAA